>JBBBVT010060624.1:0-20997 GCA_037177035.1 Craterocephalus eyresii | reverse complement strand
TGTGTGTGTGTGTGTGTGTGTGTGTGTGTGTGTGTGTGTGTGTGTGTGTGTGTGTGTGTGTGTGTGTGTGTGTTAGCCAGCACACTGTCACATACTGAGCATTCCCCGGTGTACTCAATGTCCTCATGGCACTCGCGGGTTTGCAGAGTCGTTTTGCTGGAAGTCATCACCTGCTTGTCTTTATCTTTAGTATTTGCTATTACAGTGCCCTAAAGCCGACATGTGGAAGAAAATTAGTTTTCATTGCATGGCTAATTACCTGGCTCTTACAAACATCTTGAACAATGTCTACATGACATCAAGCTCATAAATCACTTGCGAGTAAAGCTGAAATGTACAGCAGGTATGAAAATATGTGTCTGATACAAGAAATAAATTTGTTGCAGTTAAAAAGTCCTCAGCACAAGTTTAACTATCAGCATCAACTAACATCACATCAAAAGTGTTTTTGAAGTGTTATCTTTTTGAGCAGGCATGGTCACTTTAAACACTTTAAAAGCTAAATTAATGCACTCATTAAAAGCACTGCACAGTTTTTGAGGTTATATTTTAGATGAGGAACTAGAAGTGCGTGAGAAGTCTTCTGAGCAGCTGGCTAAAAGGTTCTCCTAGCTCCACATACTCAGTCACTCCACTGACCTCTCCTTACTGGTCATTTCCCATTTTAACACCATTGTGCTCTGGGACTTTTATGAAGATCTCTAAATATTTAACTAAGTAATTTTGCCTCAAGTAACTTACGTTTCTTTTCCAAGAGTAGTGGCAGTCTTCTCCAGGGTATTCTGGTAAGCTGTAAAATGTTCCATTAGACGTCTGGGTAACAGTGCAGTGGATAAAGACATCAGGGCTGCAGGATCGAAGGTCAACTGCTAAAAAATAGAACAAGCATTAAGAACATAAGAAACAACTGGATCTTTGTATCATGTTACAGAGTCAGGAAAAACAAACATGGGTCACTGTGATGTAGGGTTGTTTCAGTCACAGCTTGATTTTCTAAGCACTTCCCATCACTTTTGTTCAAATTGATCATCGTCTGAATAACCTCATGTCTCATTAACATGTTCTCTGCTCTTCTCTGCCACACACTTTTGAGCTTTTATGTGGGATTACATAGACAGACTTGAAGAGTCCATCTTTTCATGCCTTTGTGTTCTGGTTTATTTTGGTCATTGTGCAGACAGAGTGTATACGACCTCTCCGACCCTACTGATGGTATAAAAGGTAGAAATCAAAGATGAGGGTGGTCCAACCTATGACTATTGACAAAGGAAGTTTAAGTACAGACAATCAGGGCCTTATCCCACTTCATGCCCTTATGCTGCTCCTCTTTATAGTTGCAAACTTCCATTTATAATATACATCTTAAACTACAAAGTAACTATGTGAGTGTCAGGTATTTGTTTACATTCTTGTGAGCATGTATATCCATAAATACAAAAACAACTCTTTTGTACTTCAATTGCAGAAGGATGGCACTGCAGGTCACTGAAGGTAAATAATCAATCAGCCATGTAACTGAAATGTAGGCCTACCTGCTGCAGTAACACTTTTATCTCAGCTTACTGTATGTGCAAGATACACAAATGTTACTAATCTGGTGACAATATGAGAGGGCAGGTGTCAAATAACAACATGAGATTAAAGCGGGTTGAGATACCAGTCAGGCTGCTGCCGATTATTAACTGTGATACAGATTTGATCGTGTTTGGCACTGCTGCTGCTGATATGAAACCCTTCAGTGCTGATGAGTCACCGTGATTGTGCCATATTTCTCCCAATCAGCACATACAGTACCTTTACACTGCTTCCCCTAACGGTGCACGAGTAACGCGCACATACATTCCTGAGCGTGGCACAGCGCACTGAGATGTTGCTCTCTTACCTAAACTTGCTCCAAGCAATGCCATACATCTAACAACGTGTGTAATGCGCTGTTACATTACAATGAAATCCAGACTGACAGAATTTCAATTGGACAATGAGAAACGCTGTCAAAGAAGAAAGGATGCTCAATAAATTATGCCTGTTATAACCCGCATGTTCAAGCCTAAATAAACTCTCAAAACACAATCCTATGGATATTACTCTTTGAGGATTAAGCAAACAACAAGATTTCACCTAAAAGTCAAAGGTATTGGTTTTTTAGGTCTTTGACAAGCTTGAGTCCCACCTGTGATGTAGCCCACTAATCCTTATACACAGTGTGCAACAATGAAATACATCAGTCCTACAAGGGAAAAAAAACAGTGCATTTGCAGACTATACTGACTGGTTTCAGAAATCTGATAAAAGTTATAGTATTTTGCTTACCGCAAACCATGAGCCAAACCACATGTTGCATCAGTTTCCACATTAGGATGGAGAGCCTGTCTTACTGCTGCTGCTCATTAGCTATAAACTCCGGAGGTTTGAGTGAATGCAAGAGTGCGAGTCTCTTCCTGTTTCCCGTTTAAAAGTGTCCTCAAATCTTTCAAACTGAGGAGAGTTTTACTGCCGGTGCGTCCTTTTTGTTCCCCTCTGATATGTTTGCGCTCACGGTGACAAGTCAAAGATGGTGAAGCAGGTAGCGGAGGCTGCTACACTTGCAAGGCAGTCGTCACAGCATGCGCAACGTCTTCTCTGTCACGCCTCCTGACAGGTATTCGGGAAACCGGGCGACACGACATGGCATTTAGAGGCTGTGCGCGCTCCCGCGACTCTTGATCAGTTTCTGGCACAACAGAGCCATGCAAGGGACCCATGGGGCATTGTATAGAAATATTTTTATGACGACTGACAACCGCTGGTAAAATAGCAGCTATCTGACAAAAGCAAAACTACCATAACAAACAAAACTACTATAATAATTTTTTTGTTTGTTTGTAGTTTTATGAGAAATGCAGCCCTTTACTTTTTTGGATGGGTTTTGTTTGTTTGTTTGTTTGTTTGTTTGTTTATTTGTTTGTTTTATCATGCACACGCAGTTGCTTCCAATGATGAATGCAG
Source organism: Craterocephalus eyresii (assembly GCA_037177035.1). Classification (NCBI taxonomy): domain Eukaryota; kingdom Metazoa; phylum Chordata; class Actinopteri; order Atheriniformes; family Atherinidae; genus Craterocephalus; species Craterocephalus eyresii. The sequence goes on along the minus strand of JBBBVT010060624.1, from coordinate 18,012 downwards.
GTCACAAATGACCAAACATGAATATAGTTTCAGCCTTCAATACCAGTTTTGCTGGACTAACACACTGTTTTCTTGTCAATATGCTGAGTGGTACTACAGTAAATAAGAACGGGTTATCTCCTTATTTTGCATGAACGTGCTGCACAGCGCCATCCTTATCCTTATGACTATCATGTTGTGATACTTTATTCCTCATGTTGAAGAAAGTTTGCTATTAAATTCATATTCATCTGGTTAAGATGTCTGTTGTGTTGATAGTATAGTGGAACGGAGCCACACCCATTGCGCTCCCACACTGCACACAGGGATGTGTCCTCATGATATGGACGGCTGATCTCACAGCCTGATGTCTAAAAATAAAAGACAGGAGTTGACTTGGTTCCTATGACCTCATTTCTGATCCTATGAGTGTTGTACGCCTAGTTTTGACTGAAATGTGACATTAAAATTGAATAAAAGAGCTTATGTTTACACGTGTCATGAACACAATGACTTTTTTTCTTCTGCAGCACCGTCCCTGCCGACCTTCCTCTGAACCAACATAGGCTATCATCGTGCAGTCTGGGATGAGTAATGTGAGTTATTTTCTGTCACAAGATTCCTCACCCCACCTAAGTTCAACTCGCCTAGGCTTTTCATTGGCTGAGTTATTAGGAGATGAAACCCCCTCCCCCCACCCCCCATTTCCTTTTCTTCTGCTTGCCACCTTCCCTTCATTGCAGGATATTACTCAATCACATCAAAGCACAATAACCAGAAACATTTACATAAATCAGCAGATCCCTTTTTTCCCCTCAAAAAAAGTTCATATTGATGAGTTTACACATACAAATTCAAATAAACAGATTTCACCACAAACATTTTGAGTTCTCAAAAAAATATAATTCAGTGTAATATTGTTTGCACAATTCTATGGTTATTTGGCTACTCAAGAAAATGCACATTTATCCAATTTGGGCCGTTTAATCTAAGAAACTGATTCTTATTGATGTCATGGAGAACGTCTAAACTATTGCAAAGCTACAAAGATGCTGCTAAACAGTGTCAGATTAAAAATAACACCTTTATTGGCTTATTAAAGGCTGAGCAGATGAATTAATGGTTTAAAGCTCTCTCTTGGTAAAAGCAGTTGGAACTTTTCATGATGAATCCTGCTTTGTTTCTGTTCATGTAAGTACACATTAAACAGAACCTGACAGTTTCACTTTTTTTCGTGGCTCAGAGTTTTCATATGAGCTAAATCTTCACATTTTTTCATAAAGATTCTCTGTTTTCTATCTGGTGATTGATCCTGTGCATTTCCAATTATTTTACAGAAAATTTCTTACTTTTTTAAACTTTATTCTTTGTTTATGGCATGTACAGGACGTATAAAGAGAGAGCAGAGTCAATCATTGATTTTACTTACTGTCCATCCAGCCAGAGGGGCTTCCTATTTCCAGCCGAGCAGCTAGCATATCACACCATGATGCAGAACACCAGCATGATGTCTGCGGTAAATCCATCAGCTGATTCTTCTCCATTCTGTTTTTCCAAAGGAGTTTTAAAAAGTGCAACCTTTGTGAGGTGGTGGTCCTGTGGAACTTGAAGGTGGAGACCCTCTCCTCCCCATGAGGTCGAGCAGGATCAGTTCTCCAGAGCATAGAACTCCTGTAGTGTCTAAAATCATATCCCTGGCTTTGTTAGTGTTCAGTGGCAGTTTTCACCATTTGGACTGTGAACTCATCCTCATCTCTGTATGCAATCTTATCAAAGAGTCAGCTGTTGGTGGGGGGTTGGTACACAGCTCCATGGGGAGCCAATGCCAGAAATAGAGTGGGCGGTCTGGCATACCTTGGAATCAGAATGGGGGCCTGCTGTACACAGCAAAAGTAAAGTGAATTTGAGACTTTAAAAAAAAAACATCACTGTAAACTATAGCATGCTTACTCAACCTGTTTGTTGGGATAAAAAGGAGCTGAGTCTTTTCGTTTTTCTTTTCAACCTGTCCCCTGATTTTATGAGTTAGTAACTGGGGTTTGTTTTAAAATCAGGAATACTAAGGTAAAGCATTTTCCCAGCAATGAAGAACAACTCTGGTCTGTGTCTGTGTTATTCAGGGAAAATTCATGTTATCCATATCATGCAGCTGATATGACAAGTGAACATAAACAAAGCTGTGCTGCCCGGTCTGAGTTGGTAAAAACTAATGAAGAAAAGTTCTTCTTCAGCCCTGATCAAGATAAACCGAACAGCAACATTTTAATAGAACCAATAATAAAACATCTGATTCATGTAGTGTGAAATCTAATCATTTAATCTGCTTTTTTTCACGCAAAGTGACTTATCCATCCAAAACACTCACTTCATCTAGGAGGAAAGTGGAGCCTGTTTTAGCTTGTACAACATAAAACAGAGAGGTCGGGAGCTTTTATCAGACTCTGGAAGAACATTCTTCTTTACAGTTAGGCCCCTTGACGTTTGAACTAAGAAGCTTCCTTTGAGACAACAATGCAAACAGTGTTAAACACTATCCCTCATTAATCTGACATATGCATCAAGGAAAAAAAGGCGAGGCTTATTCTGTGTATTTTTATGATGCGTTTAACTGAAAGCGACCAGTATCTGCTCTCTGCTGAGGACGCACAGCCTCAAGTCAAGAATTGAAATGTTTTCTTTAGTCAACAGCTGTGTCAGATTATTTTTCCAGCAGAGACAATCACACTTGTTAATTTTTCCACCAGCAGAATGCAAGCACATAGACATTCATGTAGAACGAATAAAACCATTTTAAAATGGCAAAGAATCTATATTTCAACTTGTTTTACCATCAGACAGTAATTACATTTTTATGCCTGGTGTCAATTTATGAAATACCGAGTGAAGAAACTGGTCAGACGAGTTTGTGCAGAAGGAGGGCCAATATAACATTAGCAGCACATCTGCTGTTCTGTAGTTGGGGAATTCCACCCTTCACCATCTTCATTTTTTCTATCAGGTCCAGTTTAAAGTGTGAATTTTGTGGTTAACTTACAAGCACAAAATGTCACACTAGTAACTTGTAACAGGGGGAAAGGAAAAAAGGTGCAACACATTGTTGAGATTGCTGGTCTGCACATCTAATGAAAAATGCAAGGGTAAAAATCCCAAGAAGTCATGATGACACTGCAGTTTTGCAACTACTCTATCATTGAAAAGGAGTCTCATAGCAGCTACCTGTTAATAAGTGGAGATTGTTAAACTGGGAATAATGGGCATTGACTCAGGTTACTGGGGGAATGTATAGCCAAGTAGGTTGCGTAGCGGGTTGGAACGCTAGCGACCCGGGTTTCGATGCACTCCATCTACTCTGGACCCCTTAGCAAGGTCCTTAACCCCCACCCACTGCTCTCTGGCCTAATTGTTCTTTGGGTCCCCCAGAGACGTTTGAATCCCTCATAAGTATTGATATAGGATATATTAAAAAAAGAAGCAGGTGGTGCATTATTCTATCCAAAAAATGCCAAGAATACATTTCCCTCACCATTGCACCACCACTAGCACTGATTCTGGTTCTGCAATTTTATTTCGACATGTTCAAAGAAAACAAGCAAAAAACAGACAGTCGAAAAGGAGTGGGTAGAGGGAAAGACTTGTTAAGCCCCACCCCTTCACCATCACCCATTATTATTATTCTAGTCGGCTCCCACTAAACACTTGTAAACACATATAGATACATACACATTACACACACGTATACATACAATCATATATATACACATATCCATACACACATATATACATATATAAATACTTATACATGCATGCATACACACCCATACATGACTCCGTGTACACAGAAAAAACCTACAGACACATACACATTCACAGTCATGTGATTCAACATAATGGACTGTTTGTAATGAGTAAAAACATATACAAAAAATAACCAAGGAACACTTCGTAACTCATTGCTGAATATTAAATTCCTTTTATATCCTTGTACCTACTAAGGATACAGTTTTTATAGAGTGCATTATATTTGAACATTGCTTTAGCTCATCTGCAAGCCCCTTTGCACTGAAACACAAAATCCCTTCAATGTTGTTCTCACCCTGCGAGTCTTTAAGTTAGCCTTCTATCTAAGATTGTGACGCACTGTGTTTTCCCAGAAGAGTGTTTGAATAGTTAGTGGCAGTAAATTATTCTTTGCTTTATAATTATTCGTGCAGTTTGAAACTTTATGCTATCCATCATTTTTAATAGTTTTGACTGTAGAAGTAATGTAATAATGTGTTCTAAGTATTTCACATAATGAACTTACTGCTCTTTTTTGTAAAGTGACCAGGGGGTTAAGGATGAATCCACGATAAATGTTGTTTCCACAAAATTTTGATTGCACCATCTAAATGTGAAGCTGAAATGGACACTCATTAGACCAAACAATATTTTTCTTTCCCCCATTTTCCAGTTATGGGAAGCTTTCAGCTCCCTGCACTTTGCTGACTGGAGGGACTTCAGTAGCACAAACATGTAATTATAGGAGGTGGTAGGACAAATAGGTTTTCATCTTTCCAGCTGAAGGATGATCCACATGAATGGATACATTTGTCTGTTTGTGCATTGTTGGCCACATGTACTGTATATATGCGAGTATATACAGTATAAGTAAATACTGGATGGACAGATGGATGAAGAGTGGATACACATAAATATATCAGAGATTTATGTGTGTGTTCCAGAATCAACAGAGTCACAGAGTTTATTTAAATGTTCCATGTTAAAGAACCGCATTATCTCTGCTGCATTTACATATAGTAGCTTCTATCCAAAAGTCAAACTCCACAGTTTCTTTTAAGCTTGAATATTTAAACTTGATCATATTTTCCATACTGTTTTTGATCTAATGTTCTGTCTTTTCCCCTTTCTGCTGTTATATATATTAAATTATGCTTCTTATTTCTGTGAGGTTTTTCTCCTGCTCACAGCTGTAATGCTTTTAATGTTTCATAGAGCGCACTTTGAATTGTCTTATACATGAAGAGTGTAATTTTAATCAACCTTGTCTCATGACATTCATCCCAACACTTCCCACATGTCCTCTGACTGTCTTCGTTCTTGTCTATCTTATGTTCTCCTTTGTTGTATGGCTCAAACATCTATTTCCATTTACATAAATACTTATAAATTAATCTTGGCAACTTGCCCTATCTTGATGGCATATTTTTATTTTGCAGTGGATTTATTTATAACCACTCTTTCTTATTTTTCCACCATTGAGTTATATCTTTTGTATTTATATATCTAAATACTAAGAGTTATATATTATTATATATTCTATTTTGGATCCTATAGAAACTGTAATATGTTATGGTGTGTGGGTTTGTAATCGTTTTGCTGTTTAGGTTCTGTCTTTGGTTGAGCCAAGTCTCTTGTATCTGTTAACTTTACTTCCTGCTTCCTCATTATCACACCTGGTCTGTTGTGCTAATATCCTCACCCGTTTGTAATTAGTCATAGACATCGAGCACCAGGTTTTCCTTTGTCCTGCCTCATTGTGTGCACGTTGGTCCAGTCTGTGCTGTGTTTTTTTTGTTTGTCAGTTTTCATAGTTTGGTCTTTTGTATAGTAGAGCATTCCTGCTTCTGCAGTGTTTTTCTGTTAAATCAAAGTATCTGTGTCTTCATCTGTCCTGCATTTAGGCCCTACTACCCCTTGTCTCCTATTGCCACAATACATGACAAAAACCTCTGAATGATAGGATTCTCACCCAATTCATCTCATGTGAGTAATATTTCATTCATAACTGCAAAGGCTGATGTTATAAGTTCACTGTCTGTCCAAATGAATATGACTTCTCAGTGATCAAATACAGCTGATAACAGCTGAAAGCCACACCTTGGTGTTTACTCGGTGATTCTATAAACATGCATGTCATAGCAACAGTAGAAGAAGACCCAGAGTGATTTCCTTTAAACTACACCTTTTACAGGAAATGGTTTAAATGGCAAAGAGGGGGACCATGGCATGCAATGATTGCTGAGATAAGGATGACAAACTCTCAGTTCTGCATTTGAGACATTTTTTGCATATTCACTGTAGTTCTCTGGAAGTTTCTTTGACCACATTACCATGCTTTACCTCTGCAGAAATTATTACCCACATCAATTTGACACATACTGCGATCAGTAAACTGTTACTGTACATGATGCATGTCCTTAATTCCTCTTTTCATGTTGTCGTCATAAGAAGTTCTCATGCAGCCCTGGGCCTGTAGTTAGACTAATCTGTCAGGCAGGTCATTAATCTCCTGACATTCCTGCAGCCTGCAGGAACACAAACCATCCTCCCTGTGACCCACAGGGTTGCCAAAGGAATAGGTGTCATTCTTGCTTGCCTGTTTGTATCAATGTTTCAATCTGTTGTTTCTACGGGGCCGCTGTAGCTCAGGGTGAAGACCAGAAAGATGGCAGTTTTATTCCCCTAACACATGTAAAAGTGTCCTTGGGCAAGACACTGAACCCTGCCTTGCCCCCTGTATACCTGTCAGGAGTATGAATGTGAACAGAGCACTCAGTATGAAATAATGTAAGTTGTGTGTGAACGGGTGAGTGATACATACATGTGTGTCTTTGAGTGGTCACATGACTGAAAGCTACAAGTAGAGTCCATTTAGCATTTCTCTGACTTAAATCTACATTTTTTATGTGGATGGGACTGCAAGCACCTTGTCCTGTTTAAAGTAGAAAAATACAGAAAGAAATAAAGTCTTTATTTGTCATTATATATCAAATTAGGAGACAATAAACACAAGCTTGGGTTTTTCTTTGACTCTTCTTTCCTCTATCTTAACAATCTAAAAGTAAAAGCCAACGCCCTTTAATATTTTAACCAGGTTGCAGGTGTGTTGATGCCTCTGCCTCCTTTCTTCACTGTAGTTCCCCCTGCAGACCCCACCCTGTAACAAATTCTTACATGAGCACATGACATAATGCAAACAAACCAGTTAAGCTACAGTCCTCTGTTCTTCTTCCCAAACAAAAGCTACAGCAGAAGCCCTCTAATGGCTCAGATAAAAAAAGGTCTTTCATATCACTTGACCTCATTCTCCCCACACTGCCTACATATCCACAACTCAGCTGCACACTTCTTGTTGAAAACAACCACACTTATCCATGTCAGGAAGGGTGAGCAAATCTTTGCAGCCACAAAGTTCAAAGAGGAACAGAGGCTGCATTATGACTCTGCAGCTCTGAACTTTCATGTATGTTTCTGAGACTGTAGCTAGAAGCTAGTTTACAGCCTTCTTTCTACGGTGGAAGTCAGTTGGATTTGTTGCATTTCTGTGAAATGGGTATTGTAATTGGATAAATAACCCTCATCTCAGAGAGACTTTCCTTTGTTTTTTTATTAATCTCACCACCCAAACTGATTATAAAATAAAGCAAAACTCTCTTGATATTGCCATGATATTAACAAATCCTCCAATCAAATAAGTTTTTTGTCAACACAAATAGGCCATAGGGGTATGCTGCACAGTCCTTTCTTTTCTGATACTCAAAGCTCTGTACGCACTCCATGTCTTGTCTATTTTACTTCTCTGATCGCATTTCCTTTTTTGCTTCCTTATGAATCATTGTTTAATAGAGCAACACACACTCCATTTAGCATCAGTGCAAGTTCATTTGTTTCCATATTTCATGTAAATCACATGTAAAAATCATTTACCACAAACACTAAATAGAAAACATGGCAATCGGTGAATAAGAAACATTTAAAATTGGCAGAGATGCCTATCTTGACTGGTATTCCCCCAGACATTGTTTGTAGACACTGACTCTGTACAATGCTGTGGGTTAAGTTCACGTCAGGTTACCACTCTCCTTCTCTGGAGCAAGACAGAACCAGATAGAACCAGACACCTCCAGCTTACAGAGGTCCAGCCTGAAAGCCACGCCTCAAGCTTCTGCAGCACTTCCTTGAAAATGCATGTTGCCTCAGCAGCTGTTTGTATGAAGGAGAAGACAGAGGCACAGACAGAGGTTTACTGGGTGTAAAACCTTTTCCAGGAAATGATCGGGAAAGAGGAGGCCTGTGAAATGAAGGCTCAAAGAAAGTATGCAGCCCCATTCAGACACAGTTTTTACATGAATTTAGTGTTTCTGGGAGATGTGTGCCACCTTTGATTGTGTTATGAGAGAACCAGTTTGTGTGTTTTCTTGGAAGCATGCTTTGTCTGTCGACTCCTCTCCAAAGTATCTGAACTGGAAGGTCCAAAAGAAAAGTACTAAAGTCAGACCCATTGTGGTTAAATCAGAATTGGTTATAATGTGGTGGAAAAAAAGCCTACCTCTGTTGTTTTCCTGGGAATTTCTTCCTTAACACTGGTCCTATTAATAATCCTGTCCCCTGCACCTCTATGATTGGCCAGACAAGCAAAGCCCACTTACAAGAAGTCTAACTCTTCCCATAAATCATGAGATTTCTCCACTTGTTCATTTTGATGAGCTAAGGCTGACACTTTGAGATAAACAGATTTATCAAAGCAACCTTTGGAGTGCCTGAATAAACAAACGTCAGTGCAGTTTTGGCTACATAAAGAAGGGCATATTTTTTGTGATAGGCTCTGACCATGCATTCTGCAAAAAGACAACAGATCTGGTTGCTAAGTACCAAACAAACATTATAGTATTTGTCTTTGATGATGTGTGACTCAGCAGACTCCACATTAGAAAAACATTGACAAACTGTAAAATACAAAAACAAAATTATCAGCTAATTATTTAATCCTTTTTTAACTGTAAGAATTTTGTTTTTGATGCCAGCAGCATGCTTACACGCACTTTGTTTTCAGCCCAGTTTAAGAATAACCTCATAAACCAGTAAAGACAGAAAAAAAAGTTTGCACATGACCTTTTCTATTTTTTATTTTGTATTTTTTTTTATTTCGTTGGAAGGGAAAATAGGAGGTAGTGTGGGAAAAGGAAGTGACCTGGGAACAAAGCAGCAGAAAGACACAGAGGAAAGAAGGGTGTTTGAGAAAATGTATCCCTTATACTGTGTTTTGAAGAATAAATGAATTTCTGTTAAAGAAATATAGGAAGATTTCCCAGGAATGCAGGGAATTTGGCCATTGACTCTTTTTAATCTTAGGCATATTTTGCCTAAGCATTCTTTCCTACTGGGTGAGCGAGCTGGGCACATCTGCAGGGTGTGGGTGATCAGGACAGAAGGACTGCACACCAAGGAGGACTGAAATGAGGTGCTGGTTGCAAGAAACAAAAGAGAGAAAACATTTCAGCCCTTAGGGAGAATGTGGTGATTAAAAAAACAACATTAAGCCTCACAGTGGCAGAACAAGGGCCCCAGTCTGTACACACCCAACTACATCATAGGACACAAATTCAGTGGACAAGTTTGGATTACCAGTACGAATGTAGTTCAGATTAAGTTCTTCAGTTATAATTGATTGATTCCAGGTTAACCATCAACCAGCACGTGCATTCCCCTCTTTTTGGTTGGTGCCTCCATCTTACTACAGACTGATCACATACCTAACCTGGACCACCGTAATAGATCAGAGTTACAAAATTAAAAATGGTCACTTCACAATGAGAGAACAAATCCTGTTTATATTCACCGTTCTGCTTCACTCTGCCCTGGTTTTATAAGTGTAGAGACAGAGAGTAACAAATCCTCTGTGTTTCATACAGTCCTTGTTACTTGTTTAGAAACTACTCACTGTTGATCAGAGTTTTGAAACCACACAGTGAAACTATCACAGGAAGTTAGCTGGATTTACAATCATTCATCAAGATCCCACATCATCATGCAGTGATAACAGGTTTGACAGATTTGATCGTGATTGTCTAGAAGAGAATTTAAAGCCTGTCTGTCCCTCTATGGACAGGACTGGTGACCTGTCCATGTGTGTATACCCACCTCTCGCCTAATAAATGCTGGGATAGGCTCGAGCCCACCCGCAACACAATTTAGCAGTGCAGAAAATGAATGAATGAAAAGAATTAAGGCCATTTCCCTCTCATTTTAAGATGTTTGGCATTGCGTATTATCACAAGTGTAACCGGTATAAACAACATAAAATATACAGAGCACAGGCAGGTTCTAGATGGATACAGAGATTTTACTCTAGAGATTTCAGGAAGTGGCCACTTTGTTGTACGTCTCTTTATGGAGAGGTCACCTTGACAGCTCATCCTCTGGTTTCTTTTACCCTCTAAAGAAAACCAATGATTACTGAGAACGCGGATCAGTAAAACTAAACACATTTACAGCACAGCAACGTCCTCTTCTGGCTCCTAGATGCTCAAACCTCAGGTTTGGAGTTTTTACTAGACTCCCTGATAATACCACCCTCTTCCATAAACCTTGTGTGCTGTCTGTCCGCTGTGGTCAGCTTTAAACTGACACCACAAACGTTATAGATCTTTAAGTAGATTAATGTAAACTCACAGCGGAGTTGAATGATGACACAGATAAAAAGCAGACAGGCAAGAATGAAACACTGATGAGTTTAGAAAAGGTTTTTCAAACCACATAAACCATTAAAAGTGCTTCATTTCTAAACTCATGTTGCTATCTCTGTAACAACACATTATAATAATCAAGACTTTTCAAATGTTTTGCAAGGATGTGACATCAGTATCTGTGGGTCAGTATATAACCATTTGAAATTGTTGTTTACTTACTGTGATTGTTTTTGTCAGTGGAGGAGCTTTCGCTTCATAGTGCTTACTTAGTGAATGATAATCGGTATGAGTCAGTGTGTGTGAAACACACTCATGTCCTTTCCTGCTCTGAACTTGAATTAAACACCTATCAGCTGCTCCTTGTTTAAACAAATCTTAATGTAGGCATCCCTAGCAATGCAAAACAAGAATTTAAAGGAGATATTTGGGCATTTTGAGGATAAGTATTGTGTTGCTTTTATTCCTTTAATTGTCTTTGTTGTCTTTTATGATAAAGTAATAAACTTAATAAACTGAAAGATAAACCAGACACTAGTTTTGTCAAATGCCAAACTCAGGAATCCGGATAAGAAGCTGGGGCAGGGGCTTCCACTGCACTGTATAGCAAACCAGTGCAGTGTTTGTGTGTGTGTGTGGGTCAGCCACACTCTTTTCTTGATGTGCAAGCCAGAAGTCCAGCTAAAATTCATGGATGTATGTATGTTAAAACCACACTGGAGCTTGCAGTGACATGTTTGTGCAGATGTAGCAGGCCGTCTAGTCTGAGGTCAGGTAACATTGTTTTTTGTATAGTGCTTCTTTTTTTCCTTTTTTTCTGTTTGCGTAATCTCTTTCGTTCCTTTTTCTGTCTTCCCAGTTAGTTCCAGCAATACTGTGTAAATGTAAAATTTACACAAAGCAAATTTGCTCAGCAAACAGCAGCTGCAGCCAGACCATCATTCATTCTGCTGCTATAATGCTGGAAAAATAAAGGAAAGAGAGAAATGTCTAGAAGTAACTAGATAAAACGGCAGAACTTAAAAGTAGTAGCAAAACCAGTTTGCTATGTGAAAGATGAAGTTTTTGTACCCTTTAGATATCAGAAGGAGACATGTTGGTTGAAATCAGCATTATAAGAAAAGAAGAAAACACCAGAATTATGCTATTTCAATTGATTATTCTTTGTTGAGGAAAAAACAGAAAGTCACACAACTGGAGGAGGTCATTAGGCTCAGCTGCTGATCCGAGAAGCACTGAGTCTACAGCACAACCTGGAAAGACCTGCATCTCCCAAAAAAATTTCTCTATTTCATAGCCACTGTCACAAAGAGTGTCATTGTGTGTGCACATTAATGAAAGTGTGTGTTTGTAAGAAGTCAGAGGTCGGCCCCCACATTACTGGAACTGAGTCCTCTAAAGAAAGCGGAGTCCAGACTACACACTTTGGCCAGCAATAACACACTCTCCACTCCTACCAGGAAAATTATCAGATAATACATGCACACTAAGACTGTTAGTAATTTGCTTACTTTTCTTTTCAGCTAAAGTTTATTGAAGCTATGATTAAACCATTTGAACACATGCACAATGATTGTTTCTTATGTAAAACAAGAGTATATTATAATATAAATAAGAGAGTAATGGTAGTAAGAAATAAGTAAATACATGCAACACTGACCATAAGGTATAATTGTGGAAGAACAAAGCCAGGAGCGAACAGGGAATATATGAACAGGTTATTATGGATTCTTTAGTTTTTTTACAGCTACTTGTAAGTATTCACTCACTCCTCACCCCACAGGGTATACACTCCTCACCCCACCCCTCCATGTTAGGCAGGGTCCCAACATATTTTATTACACTCACATTCAGAGAATTAATTCGGTCAAATAACTTCTTCATTCATATAAATACAACAAACTACACACTTTCAGCTCACAACTTCATGTAATCTTTGTCTCTCCTGCAGATTATGACTGACTGCACATAAATCAGTGTATATTTACTTAAGCATTTGAGCTTGTCTCATTGACCAAACCACACCCAGCTGCTGTATTTTCTGTGTTCATAACGGTCACAACCCATTACAAGAGCTAAGTTTGTTTTTCTATAATTCAGGCCATCCATGATGAACAGCTTCTTTATGATGTCAGGGTGAACGAATCCTTCACTGATCCGATTCCTTTTCTGCCCACCTCAAGTTTGGTTTGTTTTATGCCTGTCAGCAGCGTTTACTGTTTGTCAGCAGTTCTGGAGTCTGAAGACTGCCATTTATACACTATTTAGTTTTTCTCTGTAATATTTCAGTTCAACCTGTTGGAAACAGAGCAAACATGTTACCCACGTGCAATACACAAGTATGTGAGCATTGTGCAATAAGACACATGTTATTTTATATCCTGACTGATACAATACTTAATCAATATACAGTATATACTTATGTACATATTAATCTTATTATTATTGTGCCCTTTTAATCTCATTTTGTTGTTATTCTTGCTTTAGCACTGTATAGCATTGGCCTGCCAAGGGACTAAAGGTGGAAATTCAGATCTTTTAACACTTATTATTCTATCAGTATTTGTTTTAGTGTTTTGACATCTGATACAAATGAGTTTGTTTTGCAAAACTCAATGTGGATTCAGTGATTTACGTCATTCATCTGATGTGTCACCAAACTGGTTTGTGAATCAGAACGTAGAAATTTCATATGCCTGTGATGCACGTTTCTATTGACGTAATTCTTCTTGTCCTACACTGGAAAGTCCCGAGGCATGTGATGACTGGAAAGGATGAAGCTATTGAGACATGTCAGAATGCAATTTGCTGAGTACAAGTGTTTATGTATTTATCAACATCAACATTTATCAGTAATATCTGCATCTCCAGAAAAGCTGTCAACTGAAGAAGTAGTCTTTAAGTTCTTAAAGCTGACAGACAACGTAGGTGATTATGAGAAGACTGGGGGCAGAGACTATATATTGCTGGAAATGTACCTTCTAAACATATTCTAACCCAGCTAAAACATTTCTGTGCACCTAAATGACCAATAAAACTGGAGACATCAGAAAAGGAACAACATGCAAAGCTTTTCAGTTTCAGTTCTACAGGAGACAAAAATGATATATCACAGTATAGTATACCTGCTTTTAGTTAGAAGGGAAACAAATGGATTGAAGCTGTGGACCCAAACACAAGAAATATATGATTCAAGCTGATTAATGATTGAAGAGAATCCCTTAAACATTATGTAATCTAATATAATCAGTATTTTTTTAGTCCCCACTAACCTGCCTTATCAGAGGTGGATTAACTACAAAAAAGCATTTACCTTCTTGTTTCTTTACATTGCCTCTAGTTATGGTTATGAAACTATAAAAAAAAGATTAATGGATAAACAAGATGTGGATGGAAGTCAGATGCGTTATGGGGAGGGTAGCAGGGAGATGTCATGTTCAGGAAAATCATGAGTACTGACACATACAATATATGAGTGTAAATGTAAGACAGATAACATCATGAATAAAAGCATTTTTCCAGAAGACCTACACCTCATCATGTCCAGTTCCCTAATGACTGTGGACTCATTCATGAGAAAAAACCTCCCTGCAAATTTAAAAACTGTTGACTTCTAAATCCTCCAGATCCGAGTCAAAAAGCCTCTGCGTGATGAGCTAAAAAAACTGTTACAGGGTTGCGTTGTTTAATTAAGCATTAATAATAACCTGCTAATGTTGTTGTGCATTAAACCATAAGAAATCATGCGGCCAACCACTTAACCTCTACCCTTGACTTAACATATGTGAGAGTGGTTTTAACTGAAACATTTTATGAAGTTTCATTTTCCACTCTAGAAAAAAAAAAAGATTTTCCAGCACTGACCCTGTGCACGTCTTACTGTCTGAGCCACACCTAGTCACAACTGGCATGTGTACAACCTGCTGGATCAAATACTCAGCCACATCACAAACATGAACCTATGTGTTTTCTAAAAGCTGCCTCCCTCAGATCAGATTTGATCTTCTTCACATGCACTTAAATGCATTTTGTTTTTCACATATAATAAAATACTGCTGCTTCTGTATTCAGTCCTTAAAATCTTTAATGGTAACTTTACATCAGTAGGTCTGCAGAAACCTTCTCATGACAAAAAAATCCCCTTCCTAGCTTCCTGTTCTTACCACACTACGGTGCCTCAACTCTTCATTGTGAGTTCTGTAGGGGAAAACACCACCAAGCATTCATACTGTACAACAAATACACAAATACACTCATTTTCAGATTCAATTTTTATTTTCAGCAGTGAAAAGGCCTTCTGATACAAGCAAAGCAGATATTTGGATAACAAAGCAGGTTTACAGACTGCTTCATGCTAAAAGATACACAGCTGGAAAAGAATGCTGACAAGGCCACAGCTGGAAATCATCTTCCTTATAATATAATGCTATCTATTAAATCAATACACATGTCTTAATATATATACATATACATGTTATAATATCATATTATACATACTGTAATGCAGTAGGTTTTGTTATATCAAGAGCTAAAATGTGTATAGAAATTGATTATGTTATGACATAATAATAACCTGGAGCTCAGATGTTTTAACTTTGGACAAAAAGCAGATAAATTTGAATGGGGGTGGGGGGGGGTCGTGGCGGCTGGTTCTCACTCCACAGAACCATGACCGTGATTAACAAGGCTTTACAATGATGCATAATACAACACCAAGTAGTGTTACTAAAGGATAGAAATAATCATCTACACATAAATTTACTTACGTTTTGTCCAAAGTAAATTATAATTATAAAAAGTATTACATATATAAATTTATATTCATGGTTTGCTATTTATTAGAAGAGATATGCAAAAGAAAACTAGCTTAGATATTAGAGGCACTTTGCAAAGGCATTTAAAGACATTTGTATGTTTGCATGATCATGTTTTAGCTAAAGCAAAGAGATGGAAAACCTTTGTTGAGGTTTTAGATCCTCTGGAAATGGACATACAGTGCCAGCTGGTTCTGGTCCTTTATCATGGCCTGAAAAGCTTCCACAGCATTTCACTTCCCGTAAAAGTAACAGGGCTTCAAATAAAACTTGGGTTAATAACAGTGCATCAAGGTTACTTAGACTCTGGACATGCACTGCAGAGTCTTTTTATCTGTACACCTAATTCATGTAAGGCAATGGTGGATTTTACAAATATATAAAAACAAAATCTTTATTAAGTCTTTTTGTTTTTGTAGTTTGGCAAATCAGGTCTTAAAAGTGAACTGAATTGCTAACTCAAACCTAACAGGGAGCAAAGGCAGGGCATGTTATCTGAAGCGGAACAAATGATTGTCTCTGAGGGCATGAGGTCATTCCTAAACTTACAGGAAGGACCGGACCAGCACTGTGTTGGTACAAGTATTTGGTATCATTTCATAATTTCTGCACAAGAGTTCAAAGTAAAAACACTAGTCTTGAAGGCAATGCCAGTCAGTCACCACTTATGATTCTCACTTCCTCTTGAGGACAATATGACGGTAAATTTCTCTAGTCATACAAAGGTCTGCTGGGGGTTTTGGTTAAAAGCTCAATCTTATTAACATTTAACAGATAAGAGTGTTTAAAATATATGATTTGAAACAGATATGCATCTGACGAAATCAAACTTTATCAAATATAAGCCATAGAACAGTGATTCCCACACCCTTTTCTGTTGCTGTGTGATGTTTACATTTCATGAGAGCAAATAAAACCACATTCAGCTATGTCAATTGATATTTTGTTTTTTAAAACCCAATCTTTCATAAAAGTAACCACAATCATGGTTGTCTAGATTGGCGATAAATACACTTTTGGGTGATGAAAGTGGAGCATATTGCTTCCTCTTTTACTCTGTTTATAATTTACCTAAAGCTCTCAGAATGATGCAGAGGTACATAGATGTCTATGGAGGGGCATTTAAAGCTGATATTACATACTGCTTAAGCTGCTAATGTTGAATTAATAGTTTTTTTCTGTTGTATCTGTAAAAGCAGTCTATATGTTGATCAAATATTCAATCCCAGAGCTGAGAAAATCTCCTTCACCGCAGTCTTCCTAGACGACGTCTCCACCATCCTGCTGGTTAGAGCATCCGGCCCAACTGCATGACAAAACATGACAAGATAACATAAGTGTATTATTTCCCAACGTACATGCGTCTTAATGACAATACCTGAATAATCCACGTTTGTACATGGCAAAGCAGCAACCCCCGATAATCAACGCCAGCACAATCACGGCTACTGGAATAATCACATGATTGGCAGGAGTCCCTGAGAAGAGAAGACAGTTAATCCACAGCTCAACATGTTGTCTGCATGATGTAAAACATTTAAGTACAATCTAATGATCCATTCATATACTCTTGCTTCAAATGTTGAAATTTTTTCAGGTGCTGCGTATTCAAAATTGAGTAATTTGATGACAGCATGTGTTGTCTGCTCTGCTGGGCTTAAAAAGTGAGCCATCACGGTTACTGAAGCGCGACTACTTGCAGAGAAAGGCAGTTGAAAGTGAGCTAACATTACATCATGCAAACAAAGATAGGCATCTTAGCGACACTTATACTTGAATTACTACAATTTGCTACAACAGTGCTTTGTGAATAGCTTTAGTTTGCATGTGAACACCAAGTAAACTCACAAAAAGGCGGAGTTGGAAACCAGATCAATTGTTTATGTTATACTATAAATATGATATATGCTAACAAAGGTAGCATTTGCTTGAAGTGTAAAACAGCTAATACTACAACGGTAATGAATTTACATTTCAGGTATTATAGCCAAGTCATAATTAAGTAGTGAATGCTGCCTAATTTAGGACAAATGCTATGTCTAGCTAATAATAATGTTGTATGAAGTACCTAATTAAGTCAAACTGTGAAGCTAATACTACAGAAGCATTCTTCAGGATAATATGAACTAACTACTGGACAGAAAATGTGTTAACGTTGTGAACTTGATACCAGTGAGTTTTAATGCTTCTGTTGTTTGTCTGTTTTTTATGAATGAAGCGTGTTTTGCGAAATGTCATCAGCAGAAATGAGTCAACAGGAGGTGAATATGTTTGCAAGGTTGCATGAATGCCCTTGAATTCATCTCTGACTCATATCTGTCTTTCAATAAACTAACTGTGAGAGACATATAGATAACAAATATGACATGCCTTCTTTCTTGCCGTCCTGAGGTGCAGCATCTCCCGTACAGTTAGCTGTAATATAAGATCATTTTACATCAGAAGTCTCATAAAAGCCGATTCCACAAGCTTTTACTGGTTAGTTTACATCATGGATCCACAGTAGGAAATACATAAGATGAAATATCAATTGTTATATTGAAGTAAATCTAAAAATTTTTTGAATATATTGAACAAATACTCACTGCTGCAGGTTGCAATTATATCTTCTCGCTAAACAGAAATAAGGAAAAACAGGATTAAAAGATTTTTCCATACAATTTTAAATAATTTCAAATACAGGTCTGTCTCAGAAAATTAGAATATTGTGATAAAGTTCTTTATTTCCTGTAATGCAATTAAAAAACATGAAA
>JBBBVT010060390.1:0-21381 GCA_037177035.1 Craterocephalus eyresii | reverse complement strand
ACATTGAATGTGTCGTGTGCCTAAACCTGGAGGAAAAGTCCCTTTAAATTTCCCATTTGTTTTTTCTAAACAATTGTTTAAACATTGACTCATGTGCATCCAGCTCCTTCTCCTAAAATGCAGAGACACTGAACATGAAGCATTTACCTTAAAAATGACTTTAAAGTATCAGATTTCATTGCAGCCGATCCAAACGGTCCCTTTCTGCATGTTTCATGGTACAGGCGGGGCGATGGTCTGTTATTCTCACATGGTGTACTGATGAAATCCCCCGCCTCTCGGGGACCAAACAGAGACTTCCGCCAAGGGGAGGCCTCCTTCTCAGGAAGGGGAGTGGGAAATTCCTGCAGAGTTGGGAGGCATGCGTCCAGTTTGGGAAATGACGTGAAAACATCTTTCCAGCAGAAATCAAACAAACTGTTCTCATCTGTTTCATTCCAGGAAATAAATACATTATAATTAACTGGGACTCTAGCTTTTACAGTCACCTATTAAACCTGCTCTGCTTTATGTACATGTAATAATATCACAGACGGTAAAAGTATAAAGTCTATTCCCAATAATACACAGGTTATTTGCTACTTTATGCGTGTAGTTTACACCATTTCAGGCTCAAATTCTGCACATTTTACTAGAAGAATTATTTTAGTCCTTCTCATGCTTCTAATCTCCTGCAGAACGGGGCCTAGAGGGTCTGGGAAAGGCTGGCCGATGTAAATAAGACCTTTAAAAGCTCTACACTAGTTATTAGAACTAGTACTGTCTAAGACAAAATGTAAAGCAAAACATATTTTATCCATTAACAGTTGTTAACTGCTTTATATGTATTTAATTAGTGCTGCAGAAAAACTGGCTTTGAGACGAATATCTGTGTTTCTTTGCATCTTAGCTTCAGATTTTATGGTCCGAGTGTTTCATTCTCGTGGGAACCTGAAAAAACTTTGTCTTATGAATGAGAGCTGTCTGAGAAATACCACAGCGATTCCTCCTCATTATGAGGAGGAAAAACTAAAAAGTTAGGCGACATGTTGGTAATTAGCTTAACTTTGGCCTCATGAGTAAAAAGGAGTCATTGAATGCATCATTTTTGGTGTGAAGCAGCCAATGAAAGAACTCTGAGCATTGTTTTTACCCAGCAGTGGGTACGTTCATGTCAGTACAGACACATCTTTTAGATGAGAGAGTGTCACCTCTCTTATCTGCTTTCTCTTCCTCCTTAGTAACAGCATCATCACATCCTCCTCCTCTCATTTCCTGCCACTTCCCAACTTGGCTCTCCCTCCTCCGTCCTCCCGGCTTTATCTGGAACGGTCTAAATGTGTGTCAGTTTTGGACTCTTCTGATGACCCCGGCTTTTCTCCCGGTGAGCTGAGGAGTGTTTCCTAAAACATGGCAACGGTTAAGCTCCTAGCTGAGATTATAAAGGTGTGATGCATAAAAATAACCATCCTAACAATCTGCAACATCCTGCACAGATTCATGACACGGTGAGATTTATCCCAGGACTCCAGTTCTAACAGAGAAAACACAGAATTTGGTATTATCTCTGTGAGAGAAACAGATTTTAGGGACGTAGGTTACAGCTGTGAACCCATTTCACTCCCTCCACTGGTCTTTCTTTCTTACTTTCTTTCTGTTCTCCTTGATTTATTTCTTACTTTCTGTCTTGCTTTCTCTCTTGCTTGCTCATAATTTGGTTTCTGGGCAACTTTCAGTTTCATTTCTGATACAAAACAACTTTGTGAGCTGTGGTGAGTGAGAGAGGTCGCTCTTTTCTTTTTGTGTTTATAAAACAATGTTCATGACATTCTTTTTGAATTGTGGTTCAAAACAAATATATATATATATATATATATATTCTTATCTGTCTATTTACTGTATCTAGACAGACAAATAGGTATAGATATAAATATTGTATGTAGGTCAGTTTGTGTGATTTGTAATAAATTAAATCCTAAAAGTGACTAAACTGTGGTTTTAAATATTTTAAAAAAGCCAAAGAAATATAGATGTTCTATGATTTTACAGGAGTTTGTGTGCAAGGACATTTTTGGAGACACAGATCATCAAAGTGTGTAAAAAGAGCGAGTGTAAAAGATGTGTGAGGGGAAAAGCTGCACATTCTGGATTATTCTATTTTCTCTGAACAAATCCAGAATAAAGACAGAAATTAAACTGAAAACCATCACAAACAAACAATTTTTGTTTTGTCCTTTATTCCTTTAAATCAGTTAAAAGCAGTTCAAGGCAGAAAACGAATGTATAGAGAATAAAAATGTAAAATATAATTTCCCTTTTCCAACTTTTACAAATAAACTGACTTATTCCTTTTAAAAAGGATAAAATGTCAGTTTCATTATCACCCTTCCCTTATTTAAAGTTAACCCATGAAAGTAACCGTGATATTATTGACATGGAGGCTGCGGCTCCATCTACGCAGCAGGAATGTGGCTTCTCTGTAACAAGTTTAACACGACAGGAACAAAGAAAGCAACATGAACCATGACTTAAAAAGACACATCTGTGATTTCACTGACGAAGCTCGGCTGAATTAACTTTTCTGGCTCTTATGGTTCAGGTTTCAGTTTCACTAAAAGCTCCTTTGTTGTTTCTACTGGTTAGCTTTAGCATCAGCCTGAATCAGGAGATTTTTTCCTCCTATAGAAGCACCAGAAAAGAGAAAATCTCAGGTCTGAAAGCCAGAAAAGTAATTTAGTCTTCCAGCTGCTGCTGCAATCTTCCTCATCTGAACCCACAGCTGATTATTTATTAGAGAAACAAAGTTTAACTTAAATATTTCCAACCTCCTTGGTACCAAATTTCCTTTCAAATGGTAAAAATATTCAGTAAAAATAATTCTCATTCTTCTCTTAGACAAAGACAATAAGAAGACTTAAACATCAGGCTCTTCCTTGCAGAACAAACCCACCACTGTACAACAGTAAATAACACCAGTGCTGTTTCAGATCCACGGCTGGACCCCCTCAGTGATGAAGGCCCCTCCATGCAGACAGAATGACTCTGAGCCCTTGCAACGACCCGGCGGACGCTGCTTTAGTACGGAGGAGGAGGGTTGTGCAGCTCCTGGTACTTGGGCGGTGCTGAGGTGAAGATGGTGGGAATGGTGAACATGACGGTGGGCCTGTCGGGGTGACGGAGCTGGTGGATAATGATGGAGGACAGGATCATGCCGAGCACCTGCAGGGACACACAGCATGGTGAGTTCATGGTGACAGACGGATGCAGCGAACGTTAACCATGTTATAATGGCTACGGTTTCATCATGCTTTTTAATTAGGAATTAAAATCTGCTCCTTCTGGTTTACATTGCAATATTAATTCAATGTAATGACAGAGGAATTATCTGACTCAGGATAAAAGTGGAATAAACCAGCCTCTTTATTCTAAATTAAGTTTACATTTAATCAAGCATTGTTTACATGCTACTTTTTCATCTGTTTAAAGCAGAATTAACTTTAATTCAGCATTAAAGGGGAATTAAAAGTCCAGTAGGACGAACCTGAAAAATAAATGATGAAGACTTCACATTTTCTACTTTGTTTTACTACGAAGAAACACAAGTTCAGAACCCTTTGAACACAATCTGATCCTTGTCTTCTGCCCCCTGGTGGGCACGTTTTGCACTGCAATCACTTTGCTACATCGCACAATCATTAAAAATAAATATAAATATTTGTAAATTTTTTTAAAGTGCAAAATAAGACTAATAAGACTAAGATTAAATAAGTAAAATCTTCTCCCCATGTTTTCTCGGGAGGTAGTCCATATGCCCTGAGAGAATTTTATTTATTTTATTGTAATGTAAACCAGGCTTTTCCAGGGAAACGGGGAAATCCAGTCTAGTTTTAGATCAATAAGATAAATAAAATAATATCAGAAAAACATCTTTGGACCTGGTGTTCCCTGTTTTTTTTTTGTTTTAATGACTTTAGTTGAAGATAATGGGTGGAGATGAACAAGTTTAAGTTTGTTCCCTGTGGGCTCCGATAGGAAAACATTCATTCTGAGGTAATAACACTGATGAAAACAGTTGGGTTTATTTATTTAGTCTGTTCTGATACTGGAGACACGTTTAAGGAGGAAAGTTTTTAGTTTTCATTCTTCAGGGATGAGTAGAGCTTTAAATATCAGGATAATGGTGATACTCACCGCCAGCGCAGCCAGGAAGAAGACGACCCCCAGGGCGATGTCCGCAAGCATGAGGATGTATCGCATCAGGATGGGGAAGCAGGGCTGCAACAGGAGGACACACAAGCTTTAGTTCCTGCCTGCTTTCATCTTCCTGCTACTGAGCTCTGCCTGCTCTACTCACCCTGCTGTAGATGGACTTTGTCTTCATTTGGAAGTAATACTGGAGGAAGCGAGAAGAAAACAGCATGAGCGCCGGCACACGGCTGATCAGATGACTCACAGCTCAGACGCTCACCTTGTAGTCGACCACCCTGCACTCGGACTCCCCCTCCATCTCCGAGCAGTCGCAGGAGCCGGGGATGTCGTTGTTCCAGTCTTTGTAGCTGAAGATTCCACAGCAGTGCAGCTAAAACCACAGAAGAAGAAGCACAAACAAAAGTGTTGTAGTTTCTAGTTTAACTTGGTCGGTGTTTCATGATTTAGGAATAATGAAAATGCAGCAAAAAACCCAGAATGAACAGGATTCCTGAGCGCACCCGCTTGAAGAGCTGAATCTTTACTGAATTTAATGAATACCACTGATCATCAGTGGGACTCACAGATGACGAAACTTCAATAAAATGATTTAGATCTGGCTCAAATTATTGTTGCATTTGAGAACCTGCCCACTAGGTGGCAGTATCCGGCAGCAGAGTGAAGATTCGGCTGCCATGTTGTTCCAAACAATGTTTGCATTGCCAAGGGAGCTAATTATAGTTATGTATTAGGGCTGGGCCATGTGAGCCAATTTTTATTATATCTACATTTTGCTTTATATATATATATCGATATAAACAAACAAAGACTGCCCAATTTAAAAAACCTGATGTCTAAATGCACTTTTATCAGAAACACGTGCATTTAAATATTTCACTTAAATTAGATGTGTATTAAAATAATGAAAACAAACTTTACCTAACAAGGATACAGTTGTGCAAAATGCTAAAAAATATATTTTTAACTCAAAACAAGCTAATTCAATGTAAGCGATATTCCCTAATTATGTATCTTGTGTGACAAAGTCTTGGTATATTTGAAAAGCTCAATCTATTAGGCGTTTGTTCTTCATATTTGTGAAGACCTGACCTGGAACAAAGTGAGGCGGAGAGCGAACTGAGGACCAAGGAAATAAAGATACAACAGAAGAAGACCGAAACCATACAGTAATTAAAAGAAGGAAAAGGGAAACCAGCAGCTTGGCGTGTAATTTGTGGCCTTTAACTCCTCTGATGCATCCCTGATTATTAGCTGCATTACCATGATAAGAGATGTCGTGTTTTCTAAAACCTAGAGGAAGCAAAATGTGCTGACAGGTGGTAGTAACCATAAAAAACCCCGGAGAAAGTAGGTCGTCACACAGCTTTTAACCCCAGTTTACACTCTTAATAAGATCAGATCCGTTTGATTTTCCTTGTTTGACCGGATCAGACACGATTATTCTGTCACACAAGTGCTGACAGGAAGTGAGTGTGGAGGGAAAACATGGCCGACTCTCAGATGTTTATGTTTGTTAGAGAACGAGAAGCTCAGAGGTTTTTTTTTTAGACTAAATGAGAATTTCATTTCCAGGTTATTGTGAACAAAATAAACACAGCAATCATTACTAGCTGTCATGGCCGATTCAGTGACTGGTTTACTGAGCTTCTGCAGCCTGAAGGGGAAGGGGACGACCTCATGTCGATGAAGAGGAGGAAGAACATGAAGCCTGACCAAATATTACGAGGTGAAATTTGACCAATTTGGGGAAGTTGACTTTTGACGGTTCCTCTTATGTCTGAAGGTTTCCCTTTTTGTGAGAATAAGTAAAAGAAAGTTCAGTTGTTCTCTGAGAATACAAAGTAATGCAGGAGGGTTCCTGTTTGATAACTTCCTCCCTGCACACCAGTCTATATTTGCATTTTTAGATAAGCAGCAAACAGGCTGTCAGGTGACCAGAGCCACACCTGGCCGACCTCAGAGCAGCTCCAACCGCCATGTTCTACTCCTGCTTCATCTCATTCAGGGCTGGAGACGGTCCAATCGAGGGGGGGCCAACAGCCACCCAACACAGGGTCCATTTAACCCAAAACATGAGAGAAAACCGGGACGGAAAAAACAGGAAAACAGTTCACTGAGGTTCTTCTAAAAATTAGGCAAAAGCTAAAATCAATAACGTGTACAGTCCCAGTTTAATAAATAAATTATAATAATATTAAAAATAATAATAATTTAGTATTATTATCATTGTATACTATTTTATTATATATTATTATAATATATCATTTTATATAATAATGATAATAATAATAATAATAATTTAGTATTACTATCATTGTATACTATTATATATTATTATACTATAATATATATTTTTATTTAATAATTATTATACATTATATTATTATATATTAATATTATTTTATATAATAATAATAATAATAAATGCAGCCTGCCCCCCCCCTCCCCGGTTGAAACGAGGCATATCTGGTATCACCCACAATGAGGAAGTGAGAACTTTATTGCTCAGCATCATATCTGAAATTCTTCTTCTGTTTGGAGCAGGATCGTATTTGCACACAAGAACATAGATTGAGATCTGCTGGTAAAAGCCAGATTCGGCTCCGAACAGGCAACTCCTCACCTGAGTCTGCATGCTGTCGGCCAGCTGCTTCACGTTGGACGACGCCTTGTCCAGAGGAAGAAACTCACGGAAATTCTCCTCGAACACGCCCTCCAGCTGCAGAATAAAATGAAAATTTAAGTTAAATAAAATATTTATAGCTAGTTAAATATAAATTAATCATAAATTAAACTCCATGGGAGGAGCATCGGGATTGTTACCCGGGGACGGGCGATGGCTGCTGGGATTCCGGCCCGGAGCATCATCAAACTTCCGAGGACCATACACACCAGGAACTGCAGAGAAAGAGAAGAAAACACTTCAGGTGTTGATGCTGCACCCTCACCACCGTGCTCCATTTCATTATTACAAAACACCTGATACATCACACTGAAACCACAACATCCTGTTTATCTCAAGTTCTTTATCTTAAAGGATCTTTTTGCAGAGCTCAGACGGACCGACGTCCACCATGCACCGGCCATTATGCTAAAGGCCAGCTTATCCTCTATGAAAAAAGAGCGTTTCCTTCGTCTTTTGCATACTTTATGTGTGTAATCTGGCCCGTTTTCAGAGCTGAGATATGCACCTCAGAGATCTGTTTGATATCGTCTGAAACTGACGTCAGAACTGAAGCGGATGTACTGCAAAAAACCACAAAGACGTAGAACACATTTAACATATTTGTGCGTGTGAACCAGGCAGAAAGAGTCAGAATTTAAAGCTTTAATCACACTTTGTTTTACAAGTAAACTCAGAACAATCCTCCACAGTTTGATATTAAACCAGGAAAGTGTTTGTTATTTTGGTTCACTCTGCTTTTTATTGCTCCTTATGCTGCTGTAACATCTGGAAATAACCTGTGTGGGATGGATATAAGCTCATGTTGTATTAATAGAAAGAAGATAATATAACACATAACATCAATATGCAGCTTAGAAGAAGAGACTTTCTAGGGTATTATGAGTAAAATCATCTTTATCACATGTTTCAGGAAATGAAATCAGTGATTCTAATAAAACACCTCAAGTTTCCAGTTGTTGGACTTCCCGTTGAAGACCAAACTCACCACAATCATGCAGGATTTGTTCTCCTTCTGAGCCCCATAGGCACCAATGATGGCGATCAACATGGTGACGATGCCAACGATGTAGAGCAGGATGAGACCACCGACCTGGCCCTCAACCTGCAGGAACACCGAGTTAAAGCCAGGTTGGTATCGTGTTTTTAGAGCCTGATTGTGCGTTTACCACCAGTGTGTCCTCACGTTTTCTCCCATTTGGCTGCTGATGAGGGTCTGCGACAGCACAGTGAAGCCGATGATGACTCCGCCCATAATCTGGAACCAAAACAAACAAAAGTATTAGATCTTAGAACCTGAGAGCATGTAGAAAGATTTCCGTCTGATTTCTAATTAGATCTGAGATAAATAAATTTTTACTTTGTTACTCTTGGAAGCAAAATAAATGATCATTGGAGCTTCAAATAAAAAAGCAATACCCACAATTTAAGTTTAATATACATCCTCAAGATGGAGGAGGTTGTTTTATATCAGGATGTGTGATAAGCGGGGATTTTTCACCTCATCTACCAACGATGCATCCTCAAGCGATACTGTATATATACTGTTGTAAAACCTTCACTTCTTAACCAGGGTTTGCAACTGTAATGCTCACGTTACACAAAAAAACCAGTTCATCCTGCTTTGCAAGCAAATCCCAGAGGCAGCTGTCCAATTACTTTAAGCAGGGAGCAGCTTTCAGACAAACATTCATATCAGGTTTCATCAACAAAGCAGCACAAACCATAGTTAGTCCTAAAGAAAACAAACAGAAATACTGCTTCTCACTAAGTTTGCAATAGTTTTCAATCTATAAAAAGCATCAGAGATTAAAACTAAACCCAAGCTAACTTTAACCTGGAAACAAGCCACACGGACATAACTCTTTCGCCTTTATAAACCTTTGTTTTAAACGACTTATTTAATTTTTCAAACAATTGAAACCTTGCCAAAACTAGGTTAAATTGATCATATTTAAATAACATCAACCTGAAAATTACCAAAACATAGTTTTCAATAAAAAGGTGGAAAAAGTAATAAGAAAATACTGAAAATGTGCAAATAAAGCACTTAACAAAGAAACAAAATGCAAATAAAAGCTTTGCCACCTTAAAAACTGGACATACTCCAACAGATCATGACTTTGCACATTTATAAACACTATTATAACAATATAAGAGCAGGAAATAGGAAATATATGTTTTAAACTTTTTATTTACTGATGCTGTGTTCACCCCAACAACTTAATAAATGTTTACATTACTTATTAATAAACATTTCATAAACTTGTAATAAAATGTCATAAACTTGGGCTGCCTGGGTGAGTCCGACTTGAGCTACGCACTTTTTATTCCCGGTAGGATCCGGTGTCAAAGCAGCCATTTTTAACGGCTTTCAACGGTTAAAACGGGGGTGACTCACCGCGAAGAAGATGTTGAAGGCGGTGAAGAGGCATTTGAGGAGGCCGTTGATCCGAGCCATGTTGGAAAAACTTGGAAAAATTAACAGCAGAAAAGTTTCAGTCTCTATGTTAGGTGCTTCCACTGAAGTCAAACCGAAGTACCGGGGGAGTTGCGAGGTGAACGGGGTATAACCGCCAGGAGGAGCCGGTGGGGCGGAGCTTCCTGTAAACCGGCTCCACAAAGGAGGGAAGCATTCTGGGAAGATGAGTGGAAAATTCCCGGTTTTTGCGCAAGAGTGGAACGACGGGGACAGATGTTAGGAGAGGTGTGTTGTCCAGGCATAATCCAGCACAGGAATCCGGATGTGGAGAGCGAGGTCTTCGTTTTTACACGATTAAAAGCAAACACACACCGGCTACTTTATTATGTCCACCCTTCTCTAATATTTGCTGTCTAGATCCAACCAGGTGATGGAAACCTTCCTCAGAGTTATGTGTGTGATTTGTGTTTTAACGTTTCCAAAGTTGGTGTTGTTTTCATTTGTTTTATTGATAATGAAAGAGGAAGAATACAAATATAACAATTATGACAATCTGAGATAACAAATGCACATCTCAAATCTTACCAGTGAGACGAGAACAAAACACGCATTCACAAAAAGGAAAGCACAATGAGGACAAAATAAAATAACACTAAGAGATCTGCTATAATTTAAGGTTAAATTGGTTCATTAACTCAATAGTTATGGTTAACTTTTTATTGTTTCTCTTTTTCAAAAATTCAAAGTTATTCCAATAGGCATAAAGGTCTGTTGTTGATTTATTTATGTTTTTAGTGAGCAGAGGCAATATATTTTTATTTTAGTACAATATTACTGCAATAAAACATATTTTATATAAAGCAGATTTATTTAAAACATTAACTGTATTTTACAAAATCAATACTTTAGAGTCACTCTGCTCTAGGTACAGTCATAATATGTTTGTCTTCCTGGTTACTAAGCACAGGATGGAAGCAAATCTGATGTGAGGTCTCTAAACCGGAAGAATTGCATTGATGAAGCATGAGTCAAAGCGCTGCTTGGTTCACAGATTGGGGTGAAAGTCGCAACTTTTCTAGAAAAACAAGCCTTAAAAAGGATCCTGATGCTGGGTTGCATTAAAGTTTACTGGTGCACATTGGAGCTTCTGGAGCCAGGAGGTCTGTTGCTGCTTTAAAGTGGGAAAATGAGGGTTTATTTGTCTGGCCAATCATTTTGCTAAAATAATTATTAAGTTAATCATTTATTTTTCATTGGCTTAAAGATTTGCGTTAGTGACTATAAGAAGTAAATCGAGTTTGCTCAGAAAGTTCTTCTCCACGTTGACATGAGAACATCACACAACTGCTCCATGATGGGAATCTCCCACCTCATCCCAAAGCTGGAACATTGGATCAAGATGTGTCTGTAGGCCAGTTCAGGCGGTTAGGATTACTACACACATGTAGAAATGTACATGTATGTACATTTAAGCTCCAGTTACTCTAAAAATAATGTGAAAAACTATATTTTCACTTATTTTAAAAACAAAATTGTTTTAGTGATTTATCAATATATATTTAAAAATGACTGAAAATTAAACATATATTTTAAGAAATTAATTAAAATATGTAAATTCACTTGCAAAATATTGTTGGAGCTGCACTTGTTTATCTCAATAAATTTCAGTTCGTTAAATGTGAACATGTTGATAAAATACCTTTTTCGACAAAAACAATTGAAATCATTTTAATCTTTCCATGTTTTATATGTTGTAAGACGATAGTTTTAATGGTACTTTGTGTTAAAATTGTGAGGCACAATGTTGAAATTTATTTTGAGAATAGCTGATCTACAGAAGCACAATAACGCGGGTTGGTGGGTTTCTAATCATGTCTATGTAAAACCAGTTTAAAGCTGCCAGTTTAAAGTTAGATTTATGTTCAAACGTTCATAATAATTCAGTTTAATTCCAGATATGAACTTGGATCAGATCGACCATAAATTAATTAAATAATAATTAATAATAATTAAACAGGTTTATAAGGTAAGTTGGATGTATGCAAAAGCGTCTGGGGAATCTCAGGATTTCTTACATTTCCTTTTGAGATGATGAATACTTCTTTAAAATCTAAATGATTTTGCAATATTTCTGTTGTACTGGACAGATGACACACGGTCTTACATCATATTGACCAAAAGTCTCTCAACCCAAAGTTCCATGAAATGCTTCATATAGTAAAAATGAAGAACTGAGAATGATGCATCAAGTACTGTTTGTTGCTGAGTTGTAACCATGAACTTTTTTCATTTAGAGAGAAAAGTACAAGTACTGATACTCTGATGGGATTTTACTTAAATACAAGTACTGTAAAGCTACCAGTCAAAACTTCTACTCAAGTAAAATTGAAAAATTTAATTGTACTTTGAGTTAAAGTGAAAAGTTACTTTTTAACAACAAATTGTGGTGCACGCCTTCACCCGCCTCCTCCATGTTCGCCCTCATCTGTGAGTGAGACTTGCACCATCATTCTCATAATGCTGTCTCTGCTCGCACAATTAACTCTCTGCGTCCCGTGATTCATTTCCACAACGCCTTCTCGTTTCTCTGTTTCAGCCTATTTTTTTTCCCCTCAGTAACGTTTGTGATGTAAATTGCACTGGAGTACAATAATGAAAAGAAACTGTACTTAAGTAAAAGTAAAATTACACTTTTAAAAAAAGTACTTGACACTGTATAAGTAGGCTACACAAAAAAGCTACTCAATTACAGTAACACGAGTAATGTAATTAGTTACTTTCCACCCCCGCAGAGACTAATGAATACTACTGAGACTGGTGTTTAATACTGACACTTATAAATACTACTGAGACTGGTGAATACAGTCGCTGTTCACAAATAGGGAAGAGTTGGCAATGAGTAGCTGAGGGCAAGTTTAGGAAAGCTGAGGACATCTGGTGTATGTAGCAGGGAATAAACATAAAATTAATCAAATAAATAAAGAAATCCACAGATTATTATGACAGAAAGTGTTTCATACTGTTAATAATATTAAAAATTTTAGATGAAGCAACATATCATGCTCCATCATGCTCAGCTGCTTGTGCAGCAAACTCCAAGTCAAGGTAAGTTTTCAGTGGAGTGCATCGTAGACATAAAACCAATTCAATGTGCTTTAAAGCCCTAAAGACCCGCTAAGCACCCCTATATTGGCGTGATCCTGGTCCAACAACATGGGATTAAAACATTTAGCTTTTGTTGTGTTTTCTAACATTTTGGACATGACTGCACTGAATGCATGTGTCTTCTATCAGGATTCCACTACATGCATGTGTCCTCTGTTAGAGCTGCCCTGAAGCATGTCTGGGAATTCCTCCTTTATTAGCAGAGTGTCAGAAAAACCCATCTGTGGTTTTTGGGGGTATTGCAATGTCAGTGGTCAGATGTATGCAACAAGAGATATTACTAAGCATAACAAAAAAAACACAAAACAAAGATATTTAGGGCGCTAATGTAAGAACTGTGTGCAGACATTGGACTGGCGTGTTGGTGCAGTGCATTGTGGGACTTGTAGTAGTCACAGGCTAGCTGGCTGGAGGTGACACCTGTTCTCCTTGGAGGTTGCAAAGTCACGCAAAGTTATTTTCATTGCACAAAAATATAATTTTCCCTAAATTAATTTTTCGGTAGCTGTGTTTTTTTAATGTTTACATGCTTTTCTAACATTTCTCAGCGTAAAAATACGTCAGCAAGCGGAAGCGTAGATTTTCTAGAGCCCTGGCTTAGAGTTAGCATCGCTAGTTAGCATAAATGTGCTGCCAAATTATTTTGTTACTTTAAAATATCAATTAATTCAAGTTTAATATTCAAACCAGGCGGCTGTGTGTACTTTATGCATTAACTGTGTCATTACATTTGAAAATAAATCTGGCATTAATTAGAAAATGTAGCATGCTAACTAACGGTCATTTGCAGCGAAGCTAAGTGGCGCTACATTCAAATGGAGGGTAAGATTTATTTATTCTTAATATTTATTGAGTATAAATGTTTAACAGCATATTGAGGATGAGAAATTGCTTGTATTATTTTAGGGCCGTGGTTGAATCCATTATTTTGTAGCTATATTTTATTTTTAAAGATGTGTGCCTCTCTGGTGATTCAAGATTCAAGATTCGCTTTATTGTCTTTCAAAGAAAGAAATTTGTTCTGGGTCATTCCCCATGCTACAGCCACAACACGAATTCACAATATAAAACAAGATATAAGAAGATAAATAAATATAAAATAAAATAACAATAAAAAAAATAATTAAAAGAAAAAAAAAAAGGTTCATGGTGCGTCTCCTCTTCCTCACCACGCCCTCTCTCCTCCCCTTCCTCTCCCTCACCATCTCCTCCAGCCTTCATCTGAGCATCACACCATCAACATACACCGGAACATCTCTGAATCTCACATGGGAAAAATCTGTCTCTCTCGTTCCTTCCTCCAGCCGCCCCGCTAATAGGACGCTGCAGGGCGGGGAAGGAGCCCGCGCGGCCCCGGTGGTGGAGCAGCGGATCTCCGGAGCTCCGGCAGCTGCTCTCTGCAGACGCTCCAACAGCCGAATAATAACACAAACCCGGCTGCTTCCTTCGATGCACCATCACAACGCCAAAGAGCTGATTTATTTCAGTCTGACACGCAGAGAGGAAGCATGAGCCGCAGAGGAGGAAGAGGAGGATTTTTCTCCATGTTTCTCTGCTTGTGTTTGACATGGACGCAGCTGCTGATACCAGGTAAGCCTTTATCGGCATGCAGACCACTATCATTCACAGGATTAAGACGTTTGGGATGTAATTGGCCTTTCTAGCTTCCACCCAAAGGTAATCCCACCATTTTACCTAGAATATCACCTTAATGACCAAAATAACCCTCAGAAATTGTAATGAGGTAGAAATAATCACAAAAATATATTATTTATGGTATCTGTGTTTGATTATGTCTCATTACTGCACATTAAAATCCTCACAGCCATCCTCAAAATTCTGATATGAACCTGATTTTCCTCAGAAATTATTTATAAAAACCCAAATTTACCATCTATTATGTACATAAAACTGGGAATGTGAATGAATTGTCCATCTTTGATTCATAGGTCTG
Organism: Craterocephalus eyresii; assembly: GCA_037177035.1. Classification (NCBI taxonomy): domain Eukaryota; kingdom Metazoa; phylum Chordata; class Actinopteri; order Atheriniformes; family Atherinidae; genus Craterocephalus; species Craterocephalus eyresii. The sequence continues at coordinate 6,969 of JBBBVT010060390.1, read as the reverse complement.
GTGTTTATTCCGCTGTCAGGGGTCAACCAGTCCAGATCCTCCCAGTTTGATTAAGCGTTAAATAACGTGATATTTTTCGTCTGCCTCTAATGTAAGGGAAGAACAGATTTAGCATCTCTGCCTCCGACTGCTATTTGAATCTGCTGCAGGAGATGCCAGCATCCTGTCTGCATCTTCATAGACTGTCCAGTGATGCGTTTCCTGTGCGAAGCCTCAGCTGAATATAGGTCACAGTAAAACCTTCAGTGTGTGACAGCTTTAATTTACATGCGGTAAACCTTTTGGCAAGGAGCTTTCAAGTCGTATTAATCTAATACCCAAAGTGTTTTTACGAGTGGGTGACTAAATGAAGGAAATGGCTTTTCAGGCTGATGCAGGCATTCAGTGAGACGACAGGGAATGATTTGTCGTTAAATAAGACAAGATAAACAACCAAAGTACAGCCATGAAAATGAAAGTGTAGCTCATTTAATTAAGTTAATTTAACTGTAAGCACCTTTCTGCTGCCTTCACTGTAAAATCCAACTTACATTAATGGTTCCCGTTGATTTCAGAATGAATTCAATTTATCTAAGTTCACTTATTAAATTAGTTTAACTTGATTGGTTAAAGTCAGACTTTCTTAAATGATGAAGAATCTGAATCACTTTGATTCTATTTGGTGGAACAATAACTGAACATATTCAGATAGTTATTGGCAAAATGATTGATTTATATAAAAAAAACATCATTATTAAAATGTACTTTATTAGTATGATGTGAAAAAAGTATTTAAGTTGTGTACTTTCACATTAACTGCAGCAAGAAGTACTGTTACAAAATATAAATAATAAATAGTTGTCAAAAGCTTTAATTTTGCGGCCGCAGTGTTATTATTTTCTTATTTAAAATTTTCTGTGGAAAAATAGCATTAAATTAATAACAATAATGGAAAAAACTAGCAAAAGCAAAGCTCATAAACAAAAATTCCTGTCTTTATATCAGGAGTTTTTATTACACGGGAATATTCAATGTATAACAGAAGTACTGCAGTATTAGATTAGATTAATAAAACTGCATATAAATAAAAATGCCAGTGATCCTTGAAGAACTTTCCAGGAACAGTTCCAGGATCCTTCAAGGATCCAAAACTCTTCTCTGTCCAGATGATCCCACACTGCTTCAGTAATGTAGAGGAATCAGATCTGTTTGCACTGATCTTCAGTCCAGTTCTTAGCTCATGTGACCTACATCAGCCTGTTCTCCCTGTTTCCCTTTCTCCATGGAGACTATTTCTGATGAGGCAACAGTAGATGGATCATATGAATGTGCAGATGCATCTCTCAGGTCCTGGTCCAGGTCTTTAGCCCTCCTCATGTCCAGTTTTTGCTTCAAATTTCCACCATGTTGCTGTAAAATCCTGTTTTCTGATGAGACTGATGAGTCTTTGTGAGCAGATACTGATAACTAAAAAGACTAAAAAACCAGTTTAAACTCACTTGCCTGTAGTTTGGAGCTTCCGTTCAACTTGAATGATTCATTCAGAGTTAAGAAGCTTCACACAAAGAAATAATCCGAGAACATCGAATTTAAAGCAAATATAATACCTGGAGTAGTTTTTACTGCTTGCACAGTGTGTGATCCAGAGAGGATGCTTGTGTTTCAGACCAATGAGCTGTTTCTGTTAAAGCCAAATATCCACTTAAAATAAAAACACGTAATAGAAGATAAAAATGCAAGCAGCGGACTCAAGACTTCAGCTCTGCTTAGAGCTGAAACTCCAGTGAAGAGATTTTACATACTTCATTAATCTTCCTTAATCTAACCAAGACTGAAGCTTGGACATGGGTGGACGTGCAAAAGATCCAGGCTGAAATAATCTGTGAGCTCAGAGGAAATAAATCCTAAATTGCATCTGAGATTTATAAAAAGATTATTCTTTAAAATATATCAGCTGATCTGATATCTTTGCTGACAAAATGTTGGACATGGACGCTAATAATTCTGACTCCACCGGCTTGTGCAGCTCCTCTAAAGCTAATAACCGTAAGAATAAAACAGCCCATGGTTGGATGCTCACTGTTCCACCTGTTCTCTGTATTCTGACCTGGGATTGTCCTCCAATCAGAGCTCAGCTCAGCATCACGCATAGCAACCGAGACGCTGTCACTAGGGAGAAAGTAGTCAGGAGATGTCTCAGCGGATTGGTTCAGTGCTTCATCAGCTTCCTGGTGTTTTTATCTGTGCCAGCTTCAACACGAAGAGAATCTGCTCCTGCAGGGGGAAATAATTCTCCATGTTGTCTTTGCTGCTTTAAATAGCCGAGCAGGAAGTTTTATTTCCACCCAGCGTAAATAAAGAACATGAATGAATTATTCAGAGCTGATGTGGATCACGGTTGGGTGGGTTGCAGGGGTTTCCTGTCAGCCAGATGCAAAGGATCTCCTCCTTTCAGCGCTGCTCCGGCTGGATGGGATGTGGCTTTAAAAGTCCTCAGTCAGGCCTCTGCTGGACTAATCCTGCTTTTAGGAGCTTCATATCATAGGAGAGCCACAATAAAGAATGAATCTGGAGGAGAATAAGATAATAGATGAGGGAATATTTATACATAATTACATAAAACTAATAAAGATATTTTATTTATTTTAATTTAATTATATTGTTTTATTCTTTTTTATTTATATTTCCTAATTCATTTCCCTATATTCTAATATATTTCCGTATATTTTTCCCTATTCATTTCCCTATATTTATACTTATATATTTACTCAAATATATCCTTATTCATTTGCCTATATTAATTATTCATTTCTCTCTATATTTTCCCATATTTATCCATATTTAATTCCTTGTGTCTGAGCTGTCAATCATCGGCTTTGGTTCGGGCTTTTCTCCACACAATTAATGAGAGCTACTCTGCTCCACAGGCATTCACAGAACCTAAATATCTGATTTTTTAACTAATTTAGGTGAAAAGTTAGTCATTTATGTGCTTAATCATAATTCATATTGGACCTATAAGGCCTTGTTTCGGGTTTTGGTCTGACTTTTAGCCCCTAATGCACTTCTGGGTGTTCAGATGATCGCATGCAGTGAAAGCAGAGTTTCTGTCGGTGGCACAGTTCAGTCGCTCTGATCTGTGTACGCTGCTTTGATGTGAATCATTGAAGGTTTTATATTAATTTTCTATTAGTTTGATGTGAGTAATGGCTGTGCTTCACCTTCTCCACCTGCCCTGTTCGCTGTTGTCTGAAGCTCAGAGGTGAACTCTGCCCTCTAGTGGATAAATTCTGTTCACAAAGAAGCCAGCTGGACTAGCAGGTCGATGATGAGGAGAAATCTTCATCCCTCTTCATCCCTCTCTCCTCAGAATATTCTGCCGGTGATTACTCTCCGACTCGCCGGCCCGTTCGCCTCCTTCCGTCTCTGTATCCTCATCACCATGCAGACGGCCTTCCTCAGTCCCGCCGCCATCACCACCATCATCTTCATCACCGGCAGCATCCAGCGCGGTCGGCCGAAGACCCGCCGGCCGCTCTGCTGGAGTTTCTGCAGGAGCCCGCCGGCCACAGCCTCAACCTGCTGGCGCGGCCGCATCACGAGGTGCAGCCGGAGCACGGCGCCGTGTCCGCGCGCCATCTGGTCACCGTGGTGAGTCGAACATGGGTCAACGTGTCAGAAATGTGTCTGAAGTTTCTTCAGCACAAGCAACACACACACACAACCATCAGAAACTTCCCATATCACCAAATACACAGTCTGCTGTTTGACCTAAAAAGTAGGGGTGGTGAAAAAAATCGGTTTTAACGGAATCGAGATTCTTGTTCATCAAGATTTAGAATCATTTCAAAATTTCCAAGAATCGATTTGTTTAAAAGGCTAAAAATTATTATCTTGAATTTGAAAGCTGCTGTTAAATGACAAAGACATGTTAAACTTTGCCAGGTTGGCTAAGTTTAAACCGATTTTTAATGAAAATCATCTTTTAACTAATGAAACAATTCCTCAGAGCTGTGCCTGGTTTATAGAGGAACGGAGTTTATCAGCACGTTTTGTTACTAAAGGAGGACTGAATGTGAATTAAGACTGGTTTGAATCAAGAATTGATACAGAATCGAATCGTTACTCCAAGAAGCGAAATCAAATTGAATCGTGAGTTGCTGCAAGATTCACACTCCTACTAAAAATATCTATTTTTTGTAGCATTTTGCACAACTGTATCCTTGTTTTGGTCATAGAAATGTCTTTTTTCTCATTTTAACACACATCTACTTTAATGTCAGTCAACATTTAAATGCTCAGGTACATCCGATCCTTCATAAAAGTGCATTTAGCACTCAACGCTGTAAATTTACTTGACCAAAAAAAAGACAAAAATGATAGAGATATGATATTCGGTTCATATTGCCCAGCCCTAAAAGTGACCCAGGTCTGATTGGAAAATATCCAATTCCATGCAACTCCGACTGTTCACACTATCATGAAAGAAACTCACTTGCGGGCAAAAAAAAAATAGATTTGAGCTGTTTTGTTTAATCCACCTGCAGTTAAATAAGACAAGACCTAGAAGGACATCAGAAAGACATTTACAGCTGTTTGCAGAACGATTCCCCCCCTTCCTTTAAAGAAAAGGCAAAATCCTCACAGTCATTCAAATAATTGGAGCCTGAAAAGGTAAAAATAAATGTAAATTTGCTAAATTTTAATTTAGGGAAACAAAACATTGTTTTTTTATTTAATGGAGTTGAAAAAATTATAGAAGAAGTTTGATGCAAAGTTTCTGGAGAGGAGCTGTGTCTCATCGATATGACGTCTGACGGACAGGGGCTTCCTCCCTCACATGGCTTACAGACAGCTGACTCTGAGGTCAGAGGTCGTCAAACAGACTGAGGCGCTGCAGACTCTGTTGCCATGGTAACGTTAACCATGAGGGTGTGCGAGAGAGACCCACTTACCTACACAATGGCTGGATGTTTAACGGTTAGATAAACAACAGTGACCTTCAGAGGGACGCAGAGACAGACAGGTGAGCCGCTCAGATGCTCCTTTTCATTTCCTCTGTTTCTTCTGAGCTGCAGGTCCGAGTCATGAATACGTTTATTTATTTCCTCCGTCAGTGTATAAACATTTTTAATCATGTTTTGGTGAAAAAATATTTTAAAAAATACCAAAACCAAAACCTAAACTTGCAGAAACAGAAGATTTGTAATAACAGGGAGAAAAATTTCCCCGAACCTCCCGAATCTGACGAAGCATTTTCTTCTTAGCAGCCTTTTACAAACACACATAGCTTCTTTTGTTGCTTCTCTGAGTTTGACAGAAAGAAAATCAGATTTTAGCTGAATCCCTTCAGGCTTTTCACCAAAGTATGGAGGTAAAATAAACACAAGCACTGAATTTAACTTGCAATGCTCCGCTAGTTGCTCCGCTCCATGTTCAGATTAGGACTTTGAAGCTTCACTTCATTCTATTCAACATTAAAATAACTTAAAAACTAATAAAATAATAAGCCTGCTTATTATTTGGAAAAAAACTTCACTGTGCTTGTATAGAGTGAAGAAAAAGACTTCTTATAATAAAACCGAGCTCACTTATTTCACACTTTAACGCTGATCTGTGAGGCTGGAACTAAAGTTCAGATAATCTTTCTTTGCGTTGCAGGTTAATGTTCTGCAACACATTGAATTATCTCCACATTAGCATCGGCAACCCTTTGTCCACCAGCATCAACTAGCATTATAAACAAATAAGCATGGAAACTTTACTGTCGGAAACTCTCCGCTAATATTCATGACTCACTTATGTCCGATGAGTCAGAGGGGTCAGACGGCGACGATCTTCTTCGTCGTTCTTCGCATTTTTTTTCTTGCATAACAGAAGTTTTCCATCGTAAAAGTAAATTCTAACAGATGGAGAAAATCCATTTATCCCCTCCTGAAGCAGATTTACACAGTTTTACACAGTTTTGTTTAATCTCTTTACTCATGTTTTAATAAAACTCCTGCATGTGTTCTTTAAATCATGAAGATCATGATGATTTTAAATGTTGCACTGGTTTTACACCGGGTTTAATATGGTTTTAAACTGGCTTGGAAAGGCGCAACAATGGCAAAGAACCGTGATGAAGCCGGTTTGTGTTGCTGGAAAAGCTGGTGGTTGTGATTGGATGCTGATCCAGTTTTACCAGTACAGCTGCAGGCTGCTGGTTGTATTTAATGGGAAGCTCCTCGGTGTCAGACTCGCTGTTTCTGAGCGACTCACAGACGTTCAGAACAGAAAAGCCTCAGATTATTTTAGTGAATATTTACACAAACACTCCCACAGTCATCTGCACCAACAGTTGGAGGCGTCGTCGCACAGATGCATTGTGGGAGTGGAGATAATCTGGTCCGGATGGTGGCCGGATGGCCGCAGGTGGCCGGATGGTTTTTACTTTTTCTTTCAGTCAGATAAAAAGCTGCAGAGGAACGGGAGCAGTCCAGCATGAGGAACTTCCTCTTCCACCTTTTATCTGTGAGAATATGCTGGAAGGCTCAGCGCAGCTTTGCATAACCCCTCTGTTTAATGACTTCCTGTGTGCGGTCACATGACCTGCCCCTGCAGGCTGCAGCTGCTCCGTCAGCTACGATGGAAACCTGAAGAGATGCAGAGAGAAAGCCCCGCTCCTATATGAGTCATTCACACAGATTCCACCTGCTGGAGCAACATTCATTCATTCATTCATTCATTCATTCATTCATTCATTCACTCATTCATTCATTCATTCATTCACTCATTCATTCATTCCATCATTCATTCATTCATTCATAAATGCATACATTCACTCATTCTTTTTCTTTCTTTCTGTCTTTATTCATTAATTTATCATTCATACATACATTCATTCATTCATACATACATTCATTCATTCATTCATTAATCCATACATACATTCACTCTACTTATTTATTTATTTATTCATTCATTCATTCATTCATTCATTCATTCATT
>JBBBVT010058940.1:0-25528 GCA_037177035.1 Craterocephalus eyresii | reverse complement strand
TGAATAAATGAGGACATCTGGTTATATGTATATATGTATGTATGTATGTGAAGGTGATACAGGAATGGATGAATCCCATTTCCAACACACCTGCATCAGGTGGCTGAATAACTTAACCCACATGTCATTCAGCTCTGAAAAGCCCTGGTAACAAGACATTAATTTCATATTTAGCTCTTTCCCAGTGATCAGTTGAAACATATCTAGTATCAGTGGATTCTTTTTAATGACAGAGTTGTGGAGACGTCATCGTAATCGCTCATTCTGAAAAATTTAATATGACAGATCTCAAAAACGTAAATGTCAATCCGAGTGATCTCCCACAATTTTGGAGATGCTAAAATGAAAGAGAGGAGAATATTCCGACTTTAAAACCTAAATGATTCTTTTCTGTTTTGACCTTTGAGTTGTTTTGTTGTTTTTTTTACATACTGCTCCTTCAAAGTACAATAGAAGGACTCTGCTCCTCAATTTTTATCTATTTTTCTTATTTTCTTGAAGCGGCTCAGGTTGTAGAGGCGGTTGTCCAATGATCTGAAGGTGCTGGTTTGAATTCTGCTCCTGCCCAGTTAACTGTTGTTGTGTCCTTGGCGTATTCAGTTGCGAGTCACTTTGGATAAATGTATTTGCTAAATGACTTGTAGTGTAGTTTAAAGTAATGACATCTCCATGAAACACTTTTACATAAATCCTGCCGTGGGACTCCATCTTACAAAGAATGGACATAAGCCTTGTAAGCCCTCATTTTTAATCCATCCATCCTGAGATCAGGTTGTTGAAACAGCAGGTCCAGAAGGAAAACTGAGACGCTCCCAGGTCATGATTCGTCCCCTGAGGTCTGGGTCTGGTCCTAGAAATGCATGAAGAACTCCTGCAGGGAGGTGAGCAGCATGCTGACGTGTTCCTGGTAGGGGTGTAACGATTAATCGATATATCGATTTTATATTCCTATGATTCAGCAGATTGATATGTGCTTGGCAAGATCATAGTAAAATCGATAAGTACCCATCTAGAATTGTTATAAAAGGTATTGAATCGATTAGAATTGATAATGAGAAATACTTTGGATTGAAGCACGGAAGATATTATTTTTGCATTTTTTTGTTGAGAAAATAGTGGAAGTCGCAGGTTATTAAAATATTGTTTGCACTCACTGTACTTTCATTAAAAAAAATTGTATAATTATTGAAAATAATGCCACAAAATGTTTAGCCCCTGTTGATTCAACTTGGAGAGGTGAACTTTTGTTTTGTTTATACCCATATTTTAATTTATACTTCATTGCAAGAAACTATGATTCTTCTTACTGAGAAACGTTCCTGCACTGTGCAGCATCCAGGTATTTATGACAATCACACTGGTTGGATTTTTGATGATAGTTGTTGAAAGATATACTGAACTGATTTCAAGTCACTTAATCGTTTCGGATCGTATCGTTCTAAATGAACTAGTATCGTTCATTAATCGTATCGTAATAACAAACCGTCATATGAATGGAATCGTTGTTAAAATTAATCGTTACACCCCTAGTTTCTGGGATGTTCTGCAGAGAAATGAAGGCATCTCCTTCTGTCAGTCTTAACCCAACTCTGGAGACACTCAGAGTTGGTTGGGACTTCCAAAGGTTGCACAAATCCCCAAACCCTGAAACCGGAACAGTCTTTGAGGAAAATGATGAAAACAAAATGATTTGTTTTTTGTTTTTTTCCACTATTGTGTCTTGTGGATAATTTTAAGAGTTGATCAGTTTTTTTTTATTTGCTGTGTTACAGCTGCAGTCAGCTAGAGGAAAAGTGCATCATTGGAAATAAACTAACATGTCACATCACAAACATGAAATACAGGGGAAAAAAACAAGAATAAATCCAAATGGAAATCACTGAATCATGAGTTGTATCTGGAGGAAGCTGAAGGACAGAAAACTAAAACACATTAATGAAGATTTATTTCTACATTTACTTGTTATGACTTAACCCTTTCATCTCTTCTTCTTCACGTTTCTGTAATAAAACTAAATATTATTTACAATATTCACACTGACGTCTTCGTAAACACAGGTAGCAAAATCCTGTTCAGTCTTTCCAGCTTTTGCTGGTGAGATGAGGCGTTTCCAGAGGGAGTCCAGCTCAGTCCAGTTCACTCCAGATGTTCTTCATATCAGGCTGCAGCGAAGCATCATCTGAGCTCCTCCTCTTCCTCCATACGGCTTCGCCCGGGGGCCGCCCGCTGCTGCACAGGAAACGGGATGAAGGCGATACAGGAATGGCGACTGAATGGAGGGTCAGGGATGAGCCGAGACAGATCCTCTGACCGGGGAGTACTGGACCGGAGGGACGGACAGGTCCAGGTACTCCTGAGGAGGAAGAGGAGGTGTGTGAGCGAACATGATTTAAACCAATCGCATTGCAGCAGATGTTTTTAAACGAGTATGTCGGCAGGTACCTGGTTGGCCATGAGGGACAGAGTCCGATCCAGATCCTCCACCAGCTGCTGGAACGTCGGCCTGCGGGACGGAACAGGATGCCAGCAGTCTCTCATCATCAGGTACCTGGAAAACACGGAAAAAACGTCACAAGTCTGGGATCAGGCCTCCGTGAGATGAACCGATCAGAGGGCTTTCAGATGAAGCCTGAGCATAATTAATCATCGACGATCGATTAATCTATCGTTAATCTTTTAATCGATTACATTATCTTTAAATCGATTAATCGAATGCATCTTTAAACTGGTGCTGAAGTTGTATGTTCTTATTGTAATGAAACTCTAAATAAGGAAACACGCTGGGTTTTGTCTACTTTTATTTCATTTAAATACAGGCTATATATTTTGACTTTTAATATAGAAATATTGATGATGAATTGATAATCTAGCGTTAATTCCCCTGATAATTTATGAAGACAATTTAATCGGATGTCCATCCCTACTCGCAGCAGAGACCTGCTGTTTGCAGCAGAACCAGCACTCACAGCTCCTGGGTGCACGCTGACGGCTTCTCCATGCGGTGGCCCTCCTTCAGCAGCTTGAAGAGCTCCTCCACTGGGACGCCGGGGTACGGAGATCCCCCGAGGGTGAAAATCTCCCACAGCAAGACTCCAAACGACCACCTGCAGCAGCACAATAATGTTAATGTTACTGACTTGCTGCTCTTTGACCAGGATACCCGTGTTTTCCTGCGAGGAGAATCTGGTTTATTTTCTCTCTTTATTCTAATGCGTCATGTTTGGAGACTGTAAATCCCCCTAATACTTCCTCCTGCAAAGAAACATCTTTGCACATCACAGCCTGGCATGAGAGGAAATCCAGAACAGCCACAGCCTTAAAAAAGTAATTCTTTTGATGAAAAAGTTGTAGCTATGACCTTTAACTATCAAACAGCAGTAAAACAGATACAGCAGGTAGCATCAGGGACTAAACCCAGCATGGGATAAATTGTGCTTAAAAAACTCACACTGACCAGAGTTTTCCTCTCAGGAATTATTTACCAGATTCTATCTGGTAAATCCACAATGTTAACAACATTATTTATCGCATATTTATCACCATTACCACTATGTTGCTCAGAGACCTTTATTTACACCTGGACATTATGACCTTGCCACTTCCTGTCCAACTTTCCACCAGTCAGAGCTCAAATTAAGGGGAAACGTCCAATCGGGAGCAGTCAAATATCAACCAGTGAGCAGAAAGTTCTAGAAGAACCTCCTGGTCCTTTATGGCTGGAATAAAGCCAAGAAGATAAACTGGAGCTGCTTTAGTGAAAATAGGAAGGAGATAGGAGCAGGAACATCTGGAGATAGTTTGGAGGATGTTGGAAGGAGAAAAGGCTCTGTCACTGTTTATCTGTCGGTTGTTTCATTTTAGCCTCATAATCTGAAAACTGAGGCCGAGTCTTGCAGTTTTATATTAAAACAACCAGGTGGACCAAATTAGATTTAATATGTTGGAGGTTAAAGGGTAAAATGGAAGCAGTATGTTCTGAAGGACTCACACGTCACTTTGGTGAGTATAGATGCGATCAAACAGAGCTTCAGGCGCCATCCACTTCACCGGCAAACGGCCCTGCAGGGACATGAACACATCAGCATCTCCTCACATTTTAGTCACGTTCAGTCTTTTAAAAACCTTCGGACTCACGTTGGTGGTCTTCTTGTAGTAGTCGATGTGGTGGATGTCTCTGGCCAGACCGAAGTCAGCGATCTTCATCACGTTGTCTTCAGTGACCAGCACGTTCCTGGCTGCCAGGTCTCTGTGGATACACTGGAGCAGGAAGGAGTCGCTTTGAGATTCTGCTGAAATCCTGAGTTGTTGTTTTTTTAACAATTTGTTTATTAAGGTTTGTTTATAATACACAGTATCCATAACAGCACTGGAACTTAACAATACATCCAAACCCTCCAGACCCCCACCAAATTAGACCCAGTAAGTAAACACTAACCTCAACAACAAAGAAAAAATAACACTGGAGAACAAACAAACAAACAAAAAATAGTTAAATAAATGATATGGAGAGAAAGAGTACATTAAGAATGCAAAAGCATATAAACGTGACATCCAGGAAAATCTGCTTCAGCTGGAGCTGTATTTATGCTGTTTGTGTCATTTTAAATCAGATAACGGTTTTCGATCTACAAGGAAACTACATACATTAAATATTCCTCACTCTTATGTTCCCGGCATAATTTTAAAATTTTTGAAGGAATCGAGCGGAATTTCTGCTGGACCTGCAGTTCTCAGACTTACAATTAATAGCCTACGATTTCCATCATCCTACTCTGGATAATCCATAAAAGCCTAACTTTGTATAAAATAACATAAAAACTCATTTTCTGTTCAGTTTTATTTGTGTGTTGATGTCAAGAAAAACAGAATATAGCAACAAAATAAACAGAAGTACCATTGAAATTCCCATTTGAATTGAGTAAAAATTCCCTCTGCTCTGGTTGCAATTTAAAAAAAGCTACAGTATTATATGAATGAATATGAAAAGATAAAAATAAATATGAGATCTATGATTTCAGTGATGACAATCAAACTGTATTTACATTATTAAATGACAATATTTAGGAAGCTTTACGATTATTAATTGTAGCTTCAGCTACCGCGATTAATTGTGAAAATAAATAATCGTGACATCCCTATCCCTGAGAGCATCCAGCATGTGATCCCAAAATTGTTTCAGTTTTGCACCGGCCCAGAACATATGGATGAAACTTCCTGTTCCTGCATCTATGACAGCTCAGAGACAGTACTACACGTTTTATGGAGTTTCTCTGGTGTATGATAAACTCTATGGATGAGACTGAACTGCAGAAGCCTGGAGGATATTGAAATCTTGAATTTTTAAAGGGAATGTGGAAATATGAGGTGCAGAGGCTCACCTTCTTTGAAGCGAGGTAGGCCATTCCTCGGGCCACCTGGTACGCAGCGGACACCAGGTCCCTGATCTCCACGCTGCCCAGCAAAGTCTGCTGCGACCCGCTCCAGTACTCCAACCCGGCCGGCCGGCGGGAGCGCAGATGCTCCCTCAGATTCCCCTGCGATGCGTACTCCACCACCACGTACAGAGGGCCTGTTCCAGGTTACCACAGCAGTGAGGAAAACACATCCAACCCAGCTCTGCCAGCAATGTGGACACGCAAATACTCACCGTCCTGAGTGCAGGCGCCCAGCAGGTTGATGATGTTCTTGTGTTTGCCGATCATCTTCATCATCTCCATTTCAGAGATCAGGTCAGACAGGTCTTTCTCCGTGGCGTCAGCTGCACACAGAAACAGCTCGTCACAGTCAGCCCAGCGTCTCCGGCTGCAGGAGGCCGGGCCCTCGCTCACCTTTCAGCATCTTCACGGCCACCTTAGTGAGACGTGTGGGTTTATTTTTGTCCACCCCGACGGCCTCGGCCAGCACCACCTGCCCGAAACAGCCTTCGCCCAGAGGCTTCCCCAGAGTCAGCCTGCAGAGAGCAACCACGAGGAACCATGAGTCAGCAGAAGGAGGCTCCGATGTGGGTCTGACATCAGCGTTTTTTTGGCTGGATAAATATTTCTCACTTTTGTGCTTTCATTGGTTGGCATAAAACCAAGACTCCCAAAAAGTTTGGGAATTATAAAACTACATTTAATGACTTACATATCCCCTTAACCCATGTTTATTCCCAGTAGAACATAAACATTGTATTTTATTCCCAGTAGAACATAAAAGTCATATTATATTTCCAGTAGAACGTAAAAATCATATTTTATTTCAAGTAGAACGTAAAAGTCATATTTTATTTCAAGTAGAACGTAAAAGTCATATTTTATTTTGAGTAGAACATAAACATTGTATTTTTGTACAAGTAGAACATAAACATCGTATTTTATTTCCAGTAGAACGTAAAAATCATATTTTATTTCAAGTAGAACGTAAAAGTCATATTTTATTTCGAGTAGACCGTAAACATCTTATTTTATTCCTAGTATAACGTTAAAGTCGATTTTATTCCAAGTAAAACATAAATAAACTGTTACTAACACAGTTACTTTTATGGAGAAGTAACTTGTTACTATAATTAATTACTTTTTTAAAATACATTGCTCACCACACCAGCAGGTGGCGATAAACAGAAATAAACATTAGTATTGTCTGGAAGAGGGGCGGGACTTTTAGCTTGGTGTCTACCTCTGACATCATCACACAAGTGAAGACGAAGAAGTGAGTCTGAGTTTCTGGTGTCGTACCGATCACGTGGCAGCTCCCAGACAGGATCGTACGGAAGTTCGTACTCCGACACTCCTGCCAGGATGGTGGTGGCTGCACTGGAGAGCCGAGACTGACGCATCAGACACATCCCGGACTGCAGGGAGGACGAAGACTCTCCCGACACCTGCAGGGACCGAAGGACGAGGTGAGCATCGTTGGACGGAAGTAGAGGACAAACCGGAGACAGAAGACCCACCTGTCTCTTCAGGGGGATGCTCTTGGCTAGTTTCTGCACCGCCAGCTGCCCCTGGTACTCACTCTTCTTGGAGGAGCAGCAGAGCCTGCAGACGACGGCTGTGGCGGTGAGGATGAGGATGATGGAGAAGCCCAGGCAGTAGATGAAGATCTCCAGGTATGTGGGGGAGGGCAGCGGGGAGGGCGGCATGTCTGAGGGTAGAGAGGAGCCAGTGATCAGCGAGGCAGAGGTTCAACATCTCTCAGCCAATGAAATCCCGACGTACCGTCCAGGACAGAGAGCCAGGCAGAGTGGTAGGACACGCCGAAGGAGTTCTCCGCCAGGCACGTGTACTGTCCCGCGTCCGCCACCGTTACGTTCCTCAGGGTCAGAACCTCCACTTCTTCTTCTGTGGTGTCCAAACCCGAAGTCTGACAGGAGAAATGTCAACTCAGATTAATTTTAACCCTTTCACGCATGAATTTATAACAGTGCCACATGTTTTTTTGCATACAGTAATTTACTTTCACATAGAGTGATGCTTTTTTATTGAATGTATTTTGATATTAGTCAAATTTATGAATGAATTACGCTTTTCATATTTCTATAATATGGATATTCTATAAAAATGTGACTGTATTGTTTACTTTTCATATTTGATAAAACAAAGTTTGGTTATTACAATGTATGTAGTACATTTAGAAATGTTTATTCTACAGTAAGTGACAGTGTTTTGCATGACTCACTAATGTCCCCTGAAGCAGCAAATGTACAAATTTTCAATCCCCACCCATGAACATACGGGGAAACAGCTGTCATATAGGTGTCCATTGTAGTGGACACTATGCATGAAAGGGTTAATTGACTGAGCTGAGACTAGTCCAGATGAGTCAAATATGTTTTGTTCTATCATTCATTAGAAGCTCCTGACAGCCTGTATCATGCAAGCAGCAACCTCCGGCTTAGAAACATGAAGCCTATGCGGTTGTGTTAAAACCTGCAGTTCCCCCCTCCTCCACTAGGTGCTGCTGCAAAACAGAGCAATTCCCCATAGAATCCCATGTTTAAAAAAACGACTTTACAGCAAAATTAAAAATGTTTACAGCCTGGTACAAAAACCATTTTAGCTCTAAAAGCTAAAAGCTTACCTTATGACAACTGTGGGGGGAGGGAAAACTTTTGTAAC
The DNA here is from genome assembly GCA_037177035.1 of Craterocephalus eyresii. Taxonomy (NCBI): domain Eukaryota; kingdom Metazoa; phylum Chordata; class Actinopteri; order Atheriniformes; family Atherinidae; genus Craterocephalus; species Craterocephalus eyresii. The sequence continues at coordinate 17,429 of JBBBVT010058940.1, read as the reverse complement.
TCATTTGTATAGATGTTATTTAATCTAAAATTCTTTAACTTTCTGTGCGTGTGCGAATCCGTCATCTGCGTCAAGCATAAATGGCTTGGAACAAGTATAACATCAGTATCATGGAGACAACTGAAATAATTTAAGTGTTGACAATTATTGTCAGAAACTGAAACGTGGGTTGAAACCGGATCTAAACAGACAGAAAGTTTCGGGTGTGCTGTGGGCACCTTGAGGATCAGGATGTAGGGGGATCCGTCCGGCGACACTCGGCTGCCGTTGACGGTGACGTGTTTGAGCCACTGGATGTGAGGCTGCGTGTCGCTGAACACTCGGCACACAAACTGCACGTCGCTGCCCACAACTGCCGTCTGATTGGCCAGCGGCCCGGCCTGCAGGATGGGCCGGTGAGGAGAACGCTCTGCAGCCCAGAAGAAAGGGACAACAACAAGTAGAAATTAGTTTATAGCGCAACATTATTTGTCATGTGACTAAGTAAAGCATTTGTTCCCTAAGCCCACCGACACAAGAGCCATCTGCTGAGCTCAAAGTCATTCGAGGCCGTTTGCTCTGCAGAAAGCTCACCATGTGCGCCTAATCTTGTGTAAGTTTTCTGCCTCACCAGGCCTTGAGGTGAAAATCCAACACGTTTGATATTTTTTGCCTCACGAGGTGAAAAACTTGTTGTGTGCAGCGCTTCTTGAGCTACGCGCTGCAGGCAGAAAATTGTATTTTAAAATGAAATTACTCTAGATAGACATGTTTATTTCATAAAATAAATAATTTGTACAGAGAAATAACAGAGAATAACTTAAAGGTTTCTGTAATAGTGTGTTTTTACATAACATATATGTTTTTTTACAGTTTAATGGGCATTTATTAACTTTAATATATTGTATTTTAACTAATCTTCACTATAAAATCTACTCCTGTATTTTTACAGTATATTAGATGTAGTTCTGTGATACGTTATTTACAGTTATTTACGGTTATTTTACGGTAACCGTTTGGAAATTTGCAGCCAGTTTTTACCCTTTTATTAAACACTTTTATTTATTGTAAAATTACAGGGATTAACCTGAAAAGTAATCAGATTTTTAATGTTTTACTTGGCATGTATGTTATTTTACAGTATAATGAGCACTTATCAACTATGGTTATACTGTATTTTAATCATTTTTTACTGTAAATTCGACTCCTGTTTTTTTACAGTTTTTTTCCTGTTCTGTGATACAGTTATTTACTGCCATTTAACAGTATCTGTTTGGAAACTTTGCTGCCAGTGCTTTAGCGTTTTTTGCGTTTTGTTTTTTTTAAGTGTACGGTCTTCCTTCCTTTTTAAAGTAATGCATCATACACTGGGATGCATTTAAGTGTGCCAGGACAAAAACATCTTCAGTTCTGCTCTGAGTTTGTGAAACTGAACCAGATTTTACCGAGAACATCCAGCAGGTAGGTGTGTCTGAGGCTCCCGTATTCATTCTCCACCACACAGGTGTAGTTCCCTTTATCAGAAGGAACCACCGACTCCATTATCAACGTCCAGGTGTGGTCTCGGATCTGAAAGATAGAGGACAAGATTGTTCAGCTGATCTCATAAAAACAAGCTCCGATGTCTCCTCCCTGCATCAGACTCACCTTAAATCCTCCGATCCGTTGGTCTTTACGGACTTCTTTGCCATTCTTGAACCAACGCAGGTTAGGAACTGGGTTTCCAGTTGCTAGGCATCGAAACCTGACCGTTTTGCTGGCGGGGACGGCGAGCAGCTGCCTCTCCATCTTTTCAGGCGCGACCCAATGCGGCGCCAACGCTGACGGGGACAAAACAAGGTTAACACCACAGCAATCGTTGATCTCTGCTCTCATTTAGACTGGACAAGACTCACGTTGCAGCTTCTCGTTGCTGGTGGACATCTCGTTGGACAGTTTATTTTCCTCTGAGGATGACTCATTGTCTTCTTCATCTTCAGATGAATTCACTGCATCTGGTTCAGGACACGTTTCAAAAGGAGATGGTGTGAATGTGGAAACAGGAGAAGCAGCTCTAGAAGTCTCATTTTTGAGAATTGGCCTCTGACCTCAACAATAAATAAGGACGACTTCCATCTTCTCTCTTTTTTTAGTTTGCTTTAAATGACCAGATTATTACCTCCAACTAAAGAGGAAAGAAGGGGTTTTTTTTACCAGGAGAATGACTGTTTGACCATTGGGCAAATGTCCAAAAATTGGTTGGATGGTGGAAGTCAGGTACCGTACGCATGTACGTCTACTGTAAGTTAAAAACTCTCCTTCCCACTTCGTTTTTTTTCAATATAACATGAGAATATATCGTAATAAGAACCATTTTTGCTTGATTTGGATTCTGGATCACAGGGTATTGTGGGGAAACATCAGACGTGGAAGAACTCGAACAAAGTTCTGATAGAAACCAAACAAGAAGAAAAAATATATTAATCAGAAATGGCTTTATAATCGCAACAGCCATCGGAAATGCAACCGTTCAGTCGTGATGTGACTAAAGATTCCCACCCCTTGGAAAACAGGACAGCTGCAAGTGAACGGTATGGCCTAATAGTGAGAGGATGTATCATTAAAAATACTTGTTATATGAAGCAATGAGGCCAACAGCAGTGGGCCCAGAACAGAGCTTTGGGGAACGCCTGAGGATCAGATCAGTTCTGAGCTTTTACAGGTTGATGGTTTTTTTTACAGTAATCTGAAATGAAAGATAATAGTGTGAAAAAAAACTACAAAACAAAACTTAGACCAGGTTTATGTCACAAATATCTAATTTTTTTTGACAAACAGAGGAAAGAGATTCAGTTAACAGGAACATAACTGAAACAAACTCCTCTGAGACTTAAACTTTAGAATAAAAATATTTTTTCTTCATTAACTTGGCACTGCAACCACACTTTGGAGCTCAACGAGAAATAATCTTTGATTCCTCTGAGATAAACATCTGTTAGACATGGCTGAGTCTGGATCTGAGAGCAGAGGGAAGGCAGGGGAAGCTTCATGATCCTGATCTGAGTGAAGTGGGAAACTGAAAGCAGGCCTTGTTTATGAGAGGAAAGGCTAAATTTGATGTGTTCTCGACCGAGACAAAAACAAGAATTTATGAGTCAACAAGAGCAGAGCTTGGAGCAGTGTGACAAGGACTCAGCTGGAGTCCAGATGGTTGCAGGGAAAACCTAACAAGCACACACAGAGATAAAAAATCCTTGCATGTCCACCCAAAGAGTGCTGGGAAGCTGCGTGCATGTCGTCTGAAAGCATGTGCATGTGTCTGAGCACCCACATATGCTCGGAGTGGCCATAACACTCTCAGACTGCGTGCATGTGTGCATGTGTGCCTGCATTACTGCGTCTGGACAGGATATACAAGCCATAACCAGCAGCCTGAGAGCCAAGCCTCGGTTACACCATGGACAATCGCTTTAACCAGTTTCGCATGCCGCCCAGCCAAAAACAGCCAAACCAAGAAAAAGTCACTGTCCCGTTAAAGAATTTCGCTCATTGGAAAGTTTTATTATGTTTTTATATATAACAACAGAGACTGAAACGCCACGACTGCAACCAAGATCAGACAAGGAGTCGTCAAACAAAAGGAAAGGTCCCGAAAGCAAGCACACCAGTAACACCATTAACTGATGGACAAAGACACGCTGGACTGATAACTGGAGTTTTATTATCGATTTATCATCTGTTACCTCCATCTGATGTCAGACAGCTTCACTTATATCAGCTGTTCCAAGCAAAAAAAAAAAGCTTTTTCTTTGTTAAATTTGAAGTTTGTGGTCAAATAAAATATCTGAAACAACCACAACTTTCCCCACGTTTCACTGGCAGTTCATAAAACAAATCTAGAAACCTCTTATAAACTGTGCCAAGGTCAAGTTTACACCTCATTAAGACGGCTATTTCTGGTCTGCCTGTTTTCTTTTTCTTTATATAAATAAAAATCCATGTAGAAGCTGAACCTTTTTAAATCCCACTCACCAAGGCATATGTTCAGGACAGCCTGATTGTGTAAGGTTATAGGCAAAAATGATGTAAAATGTATGTATCAATAGATATAGCACCATAAAGGAATTCATTTCTAAAGTACTTTGAAGAAATAACGCACAGATCAGCAGTGATCAGGCCTTTTCTCATCCCATCATCTTTCTATCAACAAAATATATTGGCTGTCTCAGTAATACCTTACAACATAAAGGAATATATTCATGTTAAAGGAAAAGCAGTGGGCAGTACAGATCCCTGCTGGACGCCTCTAATGTGAAACCTACTGGCTCTGAAACACACAACATTTCCAGATCTTCCTGCTCATATCTCCCTCATATCTTCACTAAAGCAGCTCCAGCTCAGCTTCTTGGCTTTATTCCAGCCATCGAGGACCAGGAGGTTCTTATAGTTGATATTTGGCTGCTCCTGATTGGATGTTACCTTCAAATTAAGCTCTTTGATAAGTTGAAAGTTGGACAGGAAGTGGCTTCAAGGTGTAAATAGAAGTCTCTTAGAAACCAGGTAGTGCTGGTGATGAAAATTTTATGGATTTACCAGAATGAGGGTCTGGATAAACAAACATGTTGCAGTAGGATGGAGACCTCCTGGGCGGGATAGAAAGGTCTGGAAAACATCCCTAGATCACCTCAAGGGGCCGCTGTCCATCACAGAGTTATACACTACCGTTTAAGAGACACTGATGATGATTTAAGAGATAAGTGGAGTTAACATTTACCTGGGAGATGGAGTGAGGAGCTACTCCTTCCTATTTGGAGCTGCTGCTCCACATCAGATATAATCAGCAGAAGGGGTTTGGCAAACGTATTAAAAATGGGATCCTAGTGGCTGATCCTAGATTCACCTGTTTCTTTTTCTCTTTTCCTGTATATGCTTTATGTTTTGATACCAAATGGTTTGCCTTTAGATGACTTCTGAAAATATTTTCATATGTAAGCATCTAAACGAGACATTTTCATGCTTTTCTTTGTTAACTTTGATTTCAGACAGCTGTTTCCATGATGCCGGCTTGCAGCGTGTACATAGACCAGGTTGAGGATGCAATGATGCACATCTGTTTGGCATGTGTTGCAGGTTAAGAAGGAAGTCTTTTTTGTGGTAACTAATGGTGAAAAAGGCTGCAGAAACATTCCACCACAACATGTTCAGCTTCTGGAACCCGAATAAATGAAATTCATATGGAGCAAAAACATCCGAGTTCAGCTGTGAGAGAAACCACATGCATCTACTTCCAGACATCTGTGAAGTATGTTACCTGTGTCTGGGTCCTCCGTGGCCGGTCTGGACTGAGCCTGTGGGAACTGAACCAGCAGCAGCAGCAGGAGGAGGAGGAGGGGGAGGATGCAGCGTGGGGGTCCCATCGTTTCCTAATGCATCAACTTTCTGTGACTTTCAGGCTGTGAAGACAATAAATTCTGACTCATTAAACCGTTTACACCATGTTACACACACAGTCTGAGCTTTGTTCACAGCAGCTGATGCTATTTTTCACCCGAACTTCACAAAGAGTTTCATCAATGTTGAGCTGAGATCTTTCACATTCCTGCAGCTTCTTCACATTTAACACCTACAGCGGTAAACCAGACACGTGCACGCTGCCTAAAGCAATGCCTCCACCATTTGTCTCCATGAAGGTGTGAAAGGAAGCAGTCTGATCAGAGTTGCTTCAAGCTCACAGCAACACCGTTTATTCAGGTTGTAGACATCTACATCGTGGTTTCCCAGAAATATCTGCACCGAGGTAGCACCTGGGTCCTCATAAGAGCTGCATCTTCATATTTCTTCAAGAAAAATTCAAATGCAGGCCGTGATAATCGCAATCTGGGAGCCTTGATGTTCTCTGGCCAGACACCACTGTGGAGTATCGCTAGTTGCTGGATTCCAAGGTGTAATTTAGAAAATCTGTGGGTGTCAAAACCAGAAACAAAACCTCATGTGGCGCTTTCAAGCAACTCAAATATCTCAGAATCTCAGGAGGAACCGGACCATTGTACGATTTTCCTCTGTCAAAGACACAGTTTTATATAGATTTACATGCACACATCACTGAACAACACACACGGAGAGTAACTACGTTCTCTGGTAAAAAATGCACTGCTGTTTCCTCATGTAGCTACAGTACTGAATAAAACCCCAGATCCAGTCCTCATTTCTTGAAATTGACTTTGAGATATTTTAACGTGTCTTAAACAGCAGTTCTCCAGATTTCTGAGGGTCTTTCACAGTTTGTCTTTGGACATTTTCCCTTTTTCCTGTCCAGTTCTTGTACCTGACCCTTTCCTGAGGAAAGGTTTTTGTTTGTTGAGCCATTTACTGCGACCTACCAATCATTCTGGAATAAAAAATGCTTCTGGTTCAGATCCTGCTGCAGGGGGACCTGGGTCCTTGTGATGTAGGACAACACTCGGCCTCATGAGGTTAGAGTGACTCAGCAGTTTGTGCATGACTAAGGTTTGATGCTCTGGACCAGTAAGAACAACTCACCAATTTCTGTATCACTGGTTTTGTCATTTTTCTGCTTAATCTGCACATTTTTCTCTACAAAGTTCCCATCACCACTTCTACAACGCGGATGATTACAACAGAAAACACAGACAAGACGCTTCGGTAAACACAGCACATGACGAAGGTAAATGATCATCATCTTCATCACATGAGACGATGAAGGCCGCCCTCGCTCAGCCTCAGATCAGCTGAGCATCGACACGTCCAGCCTGTCATTATGCGTCTGTCCTCCAGCGGTGCTGCACGCACGCGCAGCACGTGCATGTGGTTGAGGGTGGAGTTCAAAGCTTGGTGAGCAGAGCAGCAGATGGTGGCAGCTTTATAGATGCATCATTAACACACACACACATGCACATATGCACACACAAACCTCTTTAATTGATGCTCCCATTCAACCATGCAGCCAACACGTCCACGTTACCACCTCCTGCTGCAGAGTTACGCTCCGTTTAACCTTCACGCACACGCTGCATGAACTGCAACCACAACAGGACATTTAACAGGAAAGAACAGATGTGCACCATCTGGAGATAAGATGCAGGAAAATAAAAACATGCAAACATTACAGGTGGAATTCGATTTTTCTGTCCACACTGTAAGATTGTTGTTGTTTTTTTTAAAATGTTGTTTAATTGTGTAAAGCAGCTTTGAGTTTTTTTGACAAGCTCTTTATAAATATAATTTATTATTATTATTATGTTTATCATTATTATTATTATTATGTATTTTTTATTATGTTTATCATTATTATCACTTAGAGCGCTTACAGTAATACTGAGTAGGACTCTGCATTGACCCAGTTGACAAAATGGTATTTTCTGCTTCACTGGCATTTCACCAGTTCAGTCCAAAGGTTTCCAAACAACGACCAGGGACTCTGTAACGGGTCATAAGACAGATATGACGGCTTATATGAAGCAGTTACATGATTAAAATGTTTTTAACCTTAATTTGTTGGCGGTGTTTGTTGTTTACAACATGATAAACCAGACAAAGGACATCAGGAAAATGTCTTTAAACATAAACTTATCATTGAATGAAAAATCTTAATTATGCATTAAACATTAAACTCGTTTTTATTTTTTTGTTTACAAATTTTACATTTAACCACCACTTTTTGCCACTTATGTTTTTATATATTCGCTTCTTTTTATGTGAATATATAAAATACATAATCATTTTATATATTCATAATACATACTTCTATATATGAATTATGAACAAATATACATATCAGTTTACATGTTAATAATAGAATTTATCTTGCAAATTTGTAATTTATTATTTATTTACATATTTCTTTAGGAATTTGAAAAGTCTAAATTATATTTATCAGTTTAGATTTTGAATAAATAAAATATGTCATTCATCTAGCATACTAATGATTTATTTTACATATTTATTTACCTGCTTTACCATTTATCTGACATTTACATACTCATCCATTTAATGTTTTAACTTTTCATATATGTTACATATCTGTTAAAATATTTCTTTACGCATTCGACATATTTATTCAAAATAATGACACATGTTGACACTTTATTTTCATGAAATTATAATTTTGTCTCTGTGGTTAATAAATTGTTTTTGTGTTTTCTAATTTCATGTCAGGTGTTTAATGAAATCTCAACCTACACCTGATTGGAGGAGATGTTTAACTTGATGTAATAATACAATTTAGTAGCTGTGAAAGGTTGAAAGTTTAAAAGTTCATCGAGACATGAAGTAGCCCTAAAGCAGCATCTGAACACAAAATGCTCCTCTGAATAATCTATGGAGCACCAGAGCAGTTCAGGATGAATTCACCGAGGCAGACGTGTAAACAGAAACCTGCAGGACTCTGCAGCGAGCTGAACCAGATCTCTGTCTCTCACATTTAGACCCTCCAGGCTATACCATCACACACACATACCAGATTCTGCAGCCTGCTGGCAGCTCTAAACACTTCCCATACTGACACATCGGCCCACGCTTCCCATCCACCAGAGCTGGAAAACACAGCTGGCCAGCAGAGAAGCTGGTGGCTGCTGTTTAATTCATCATGAAGAATAAAGCAAGGGATGTGAGGCTGTGATATAAACGATGAAAAGGCAGAATTACAGCTGTTTGTCCTGCATGATGACAAGAAAACTGCATCCAGGGCAGAAGACTTAGTCAGACTCCTCATACGCTTGCTACATATTTCAGTTCTTCATCATGGCAACATGAGGATGATGGAAATGATGAGACAGTCTGAGCCTGCACAGATGTGAGCGGAAGTTAATGAAACTCATATAAAGTTACAAAAGCATCCATTAACTATCAAAAAACCCAAACATTTGCCACTTAAAGCTTCAAAAAGGTCAAGATTTGATGCTTTAATTCTTTTTATGTGATAATAAAGTGACCATGTTGGAGTTTTTAAAAAACAAATGTGCAGTACAGTGTTTTTTAACTTTCATCAGATTAAATTAAAAGTATTAATTAATAAAATTAAACTAATCATCAGTATCTGCTCTGAAGTATTTTGTAGAGTTGGTTTTATAAAGCCAGGCAATTTAAATTAAAATTTGCAAATGAACTATTTAGATAAAGTACATTTTAAAGTACTTTAGTTGTTTCAAAAGACGCTGCTACACAATACTCCTACTCTGCTACCTTACAATGACAGATACATGAACGAGTTCCTCCTCCCTGCAGTATTACACCTGTGTTGTATCACAATAAAGTCACGTTTTGTACTTTTTGGAACATTTTGCTTCAAAATCAAATGTCAGATGCACACAATCATATGTAATGATAAACCTCAAGTGCATTCATGTTCCCACTGTCCAACTTTTACTTCAGCAAATACTTTACGAAAGAAAGATTTCAGAATTATAAAGTTGCTTTCCGGTTTTCGTCAGAGATAATTCCTCATCTCACATCCACCTTAAACTTAAGACATTTTCAGACTTTTTGCTGTAAGTGATCCAGTGTTTCCGCAGACTTTCTGCACACATAGGACATTATTACTGGACAGAACAAACAATGAGTTCTTTATAGAGGCTGAGCCAGGCCTCGCTGCAGTTTCTAAAGCACAGAAACTCCAGACTGTCTGAAAACGTGTCAGATTTGCACAGAAACGGACCTGAACGAGTCGCTGAATCCGACAGCAGCGGAGATCTGAAGGGTTGTTCGGTCCGCCTGAAGCCGCAGTCTGGCACAGAACAGAAAAAACTCCAAAAGAAGGCTTTCTAAGACTGGTTTATACTTCATTAACTGGAATGATATCTGCAGCGTCCGGTAGAAGAGTTAGAACAGTTTCTGCAGCTCTGCATCAGTGCTTGGAGACATGCGTACAGCGGGTCTAGTTAACGGTAAAATCCTGGCGGAGTAATCCCAGCTGAGCGGCTCTTCTCTGTCCGGGTGAAACGCAGAAAAAGCTCCGTTCATTAACGGGGTTGTGTCAAAAAACTCTGGCCGAGAGAAACGCCTCCAGTGGGAGTTTCCTTCCCTCAACCCCTCCATCTGCTCATGGGTCCGGGTTAGTACCTCCAGGTCCGGTCAGCCTGCGGGGACTCGCTGCGGGAGGTCGGTGTTTACCGCGCCACAGCGTGAGACCTGCGGTGGTGTCAAAGTAAATCATAGCTATAGCTAAGGATGTAAAAAAATAAGTTTAGTATAAAGTTTAACTCTTCAGCACCAGAGCTGAGTTTCTTAAAGAATAAAGTTGCACCAGTTGCTAAAAAAAAAGGTCTGTGTGTTCAATCAGAGGCTTCTTCAGTACAGGAGGTTCTCCCTGTCCACATCCATATAATGACCTTTTATAATAAATATTTATTTTTATTATGATCAGGGTCATCCCAGAATTGCAGGACACTTTCTGTCCCTCATGTGAAAGTGAAAATAATCAATGTATGAAATATTACAATGTGATTTTCTGCTAATTAAACTTGTCCAGAGACACAGAGTAGGCCTAAACATGTTGAAAAAGTAGATCCAAAATTCATAAAAACCTTTAATGCCCATTAAATCTTTATTTTTTTGTTGTAAATGGTCAGACTTAACAGTTAAAATAAATTATACATTATTAATGCATAGTTTTTATTACACTCATGTTACTAAAACCTGTTTACTCTGTAATGATTGTTGACTTCTTTATGAGTTAAAACTCTTTTGGTCTGGTAAAATCTGATGGCTGGTGGGATACAAAATGCTCAACTTTTCTGAGGAATATAGTTGACATTTTATATTCGTGTATGGCAGGGGTATAAAATAGCAAGGGTCTGCAACCTTTATAGTCCAAAGAGCCAGCTGTGCCCCAAACCCAGCAAAATAAAACTTGTTTAGAGCAGTAAATGTTACATTTGCAAAAAAGAAAACTTATCATGTTTGGTAAATCAATACAATATGACATTTTGTCATTTTTGAAGAACCACAATTTTATTTTTCTAGTTTTAAGTCTTACAGATTTGCAAAATTTTGCTAAAGCATGATTTTCCTCTATGGGATGTAGATACTTGTGGAAAATGTTTCATTTGAAAAAATAATTCATAGTTTTCAAAGTAATGGCGAAAAAAGAATAGGTCAACAAGAATATTATTGATAGTTTTGTGTCATTATGTTGTGGAAGTTCAGTGCAGTTGAAAAAACTGCTAAAACCTGCATTCGTCACGATATATAAGAGCGTTATTTGTATTTTTAGCCTGTTATGTTGAGCCATTGTGGAAGGTCCAAAGAGCTCCGGAGCCACAGGTTGCAGACCCTTAGTATAGTGCATAAGATGATTAAGAGCTGGATGGATAAGTTGTTTTTAAAATCTGAGAAGAAAAAGAGTTAAAATGAAAAACAGTGAGGATCTATGTAGGGTTGGCAACAGTCAGACCATCCAGGATTAAGTTGATGAAAACACTTTTACGAGTGTTTGATGGGGTAAATATTGATGTTAGGTTAATGTGGCAAAGTAGAAGTTCAGAGCAGCTTTCACTGCAACAAAAGAACAAAACATTTCTACATCTGTTTGAGAAAACCAGACCTCTCTCTCTTTCCTACAGCAGCAGGGAGTGAAAGGATTTCCCTCTTTTTCATTCCTGCTGTGCAGGAATCTGTTGGGTTTTCATTCATTGTGTCTGACGACATAAGCTCTGGCCACGTTTACATGAGAGATTCAATTCCTCTTTAATTCAGATTCAAAGTTAATTCTGCTTTAAACACATGCAAAATGAGCATGTTAACACTTAATTCCTGATTAAATGTTAATTCTGAATAAAACTTAATTCTGAATAAAGAGTTTCAGATAATTCCTCTAACATCCTCATGGAAACCTTCATTCCGCTTTAAGTTAATTACGTTCATTCTGAGCCTTCTTCTCTTGTCCTCCACATGGCCCGTTTCTGCACCGTGCTGACATAAGCTGACTTTCCCGCTGACAGCTCTTTGGGAATCATCTCTTATTTTTTGTCTGATACTTTCTCTTTTTCAGCTATAAAACTAAAGAAATGGGGACAACTGATGTGTCTTTGTGTCAAGCAGATATATGACAATGACCAGGTACAGGAACTGGACTGAAAGTGAATAAGAAGTTAATGTAAAAAAAAGAATAAGAATTATTGTTCAAGACCATTTTAGAATTACAGGAAAGTCTGGCTGCTTGGAAGAGAAATATGAAGAAACTTGGGCTGAGTCAGGACTTTGGAACAGGAATGTGTATGAATGTAATTTTAATGGGAGCAATCTGCAGAAACAAAGACTCAACTATCAGTGAAGTGCTGTTAATTTCACCATATTTTTACTTCAGCTTTTGCTGGAATAATTGAGATCAGATTTGGATCATTTAGCCAGAATAAAAGATCAGAAATGACTTATGAAGCTGTAAACTCAGCCAGCATGAGAAATGCAGAGGTTTCTGTTTAACTTTCCTGAGATCATCATCAGCTATTAAGTCTGACCTGTTACATCACTTCCCGCACACACACGGCCCTTTTTCCATGGTGTCAGAGGATATTATGTTCACCTAATCATTTCTGAAGTCTCAGCCTAAACCTGAGCATAAAACCAGCATAATATTTACTCATCCACCTTACAGACTCTTCCTCCTCTTCTGCTCATAAGGTCAAGTCCCCCATGTGACAGTAAACAGATGTTTATCCCCACATCATGAATAATATCAGCACAGAAACACTGGATGTCCCACACATGGATTCTATTGTGAATTCATGGGCAGGTTGATGTAATGTGTGCATGAAACAAAGCGTCCGACTGTTTCCTCCTGGGAGGCTGTTAGCGGACAGAGACAGTATTGTCGGGTCCGTCCTACCAAACAAAGCAAAGGCCACGTCTTCTGTCAAACATTCAGGAAGGGGGCGAGATGGATGCTTTAGTATCATTAACGCTCATTAAGAGGCATAAAGAGCCAAAGAACGAATAAAAGGCTACAAACTGAATGGAAGGAACAGTTTTCATTGATTCCTTCTGTGAAGAAAATGATGAAAATATGATGATGAATGGAACAAAAAACCACAAGAACCGGTTCACCAAACACAAACTGGCTACATTTACACTGTGTTTTTTAATTTGGAGTTCGTTTTTTAAAATGAAATTATACTGAATTTAGGTTTACATGAAAAACACGTTTTCGTAATTCCGCTTTAGATCCGGATGGTGGGAAGGGTTGTGATTGGACAGGGGGCGGAAGTGAAGTACTTACGTCTAAAAGAAGTAAACAAACACCGCTTCCAGTTTAATTTCTTTTCAACTACAATATGAAAAATTACTAAGAGGTATTTTCACTTGACTTAGCTCCTAGTTTTGAAGCAGCAGCTATAGTCTCTATCACACTATACTTCACTTTTACGTGCATAGATTCGTCTCGTGTCCAACACTCGCTTTGAGCGGTCAGCATGGAATATGTGTGTAACGGTGACAGGACGAAGAATCAGCATGCTCAGAACAACCAAATCAACTTAAGTAAGTAACTTAAAGCTGAATGAGACACACTTGATAGATGTATAATGTAATTCACAATTAAAATCAGAATAAACCAGCCGCTTACTTTAGAATAAAGTTAAATTTTTAAATATTTTTATTCAGAATTACACTTTTACATGGTCATTTTTCATCTCTTTAAAGCAGAATTAAGCATTCACATGGCCGTTTTTCATCTCTTTAAACTACAATTAAGTGTTTATGCAGTCATTTTTCATCTCATTAAAGCAGAATTAAGTGTTTACGTGGCTGTTTTTCATTTTTTAAAGCAGAGTGAAGCATTTTATCTTCTGGTTCTAGTTTTTAGTTTTTAGTTTTAAACCATCCTGCCGGTCAGTAGCCTCTATGGAGCTGTTTGTAGCCCCAAACATGAAACCAGCAGGCAGAGACCTTCTTCAGTTCCAGTTGGAGGAGATGGAGAGAACAGTGGGTTCAGGGGGCTTGTATGGCCATCATGCCCCCCTCCAAAGCAGAGTCCAACAGCCACAGAAGGTCCTCTCTGTATCACAAACTCATCATTTCTTAAATGTTTTCTGCGCTGATGACTGAGCCACATAAACCAAACAACCCCAAAGAAACTCTAGAAGCTGCAAAACTGCTCAGAGATTCCTCAGTTTGCAGACTTTGGATGAAAATAATCATTTGCTTATTACAGAAGGTGAACAGAAGCATGAGAAGTGGAGAGAGGGAGGACACTGGTACACCACTGGAGTTATGTGATGGGTGTGATTTACAGCAACACCAATATTATTCCGCAGGACTTTAATGCTCAGATACTTTATTCATTCATCATGGGCGTGTGGTGAAGTCCTGCAGGATAAAAATGGCCCGAGGATGTGGCCTGGTTCCTGTAAACTGTGGTTTCTGAACTGTTTGTGTGGTCAGACTCATGAGAGTTTTCTGCACCTGTTGCAGCATTAACAAAAATACCAGAGGGGAACTTACAGGATATTTATTTATCTTATTACTGAGAGTTCATAAAGAGCCCACACAACCACAGGAAAAATGCACATATGTGCAAATATCTCCAGGTCTGAGTGTTTGCAGGATAATGTGGATGCGGACTTACTGAAGGAAAGCCTTCTTCGTTTCCTCGCAAATGTTGTTTCAGTTAAAGAAACTAGAAGCCAGAGTTTTATTTTAATGAAAAAAGTGGTGGCATTGTGGGTTTGTGTTGTGTGAATGTGTGAAAAGTGGAAAAGAGAGCATGATCATGTGTGCTATTGATTTTTTAAAATGTTTTTATAATTAATGTTCTTTAAATATTTGTTTTCACAATGCACAATGTATGAAAAGTGATATATGAATGAAGTTTGATTTGATTTGATTCTACCTGAGTATGAAATTCTACCATTTCTTGGTGCTCCTGAGCTCATCATCTATTCAGGATTTTTTAGATTCATCCTTTCTCCAACACACCTGAATCAGTTACCAGGCCCCTGCAGAGCTGAGTGACGTGTGGATAAGGGGATTCAGCCATCGTGTCGGAGAAGGGATGCATCTAAAAGTTGCAGGATAGCAGATCTTGAGAGCGAACTTGGGCATCTCTGAACTAAAAGATCAAACATTTGCTTGTTTTCAAAGAAATAATATCACAATTTCAGGAAGTTGAGATTTGCAATTTGTAGTGAAATATTTCCAACGAAAATGTTCATGATGAAAATTATAAACTTATTTCATTAATGGGATGCAAATTTGAGCAGAGGCCTGAAGAAAAGGATCTAAAGGATTGTAGGAATTCTTGTGATGGGATTTCTTTCTGCTTTGCTGTGTCTGTGCATGGATTACGTTACGGGTCCAGCAGACCAGAGCTTCTCCCTGTCATGCTCTGGATGTTCCCTGCAGATGTCTTTCAGAGCTCAAGCCAACGGCTGACCACTGACCCTGTTAAACCACACATTCAGACCAGTCCCTGGACCCACCAGACCTGAAGCGAGAGCCAAACCCCTGAACCAGGCCATGCCAGGCCACTTCAGATAAAAAAGAAGAAAGAAAAGCACATTCCTGGTCACCAAACCTCACCACATAACTTTTCTGTAACCCTTAAAGCACCCAGATGTTGTCACTTAAATTCAAAGTATAGGAAAAGTGGGAGGTTAGTGCTTTACATTAAAAGACAATGACCCGAAATAAAAACAAATATGATAAAAATATACAATAAAATTACACAGGGCTCCAATAAAAGACACATCAATGAAACAAGTGTAAAAGTGGTTTAAGAGATCACATGACTAGAAAAGCTCAATACAAGTACAGTCTATTTACCATTTAAACATGACTCAGCAGGTAAGCAGAATGAGAAGAAACAATTCCAAGTTTATTAACAGTAAAATCAGACATTCTGCATATTTTCTAACATTATTTCACCCGTAAGTTATGAGTCAAGAATCAATTTTAAGTGTCTGAATACCTTTAAGCAGGTCTATTGGATTTACTTAAAAAACTGCTTCGCAGAAATCTTTCTGATCAGATCAGCAGAAACAGCATGATGCTGCAGGATCAGCAGGAACAACATGATGCTGCAGAGAAGAAGTAAAACAACGCAATGGTGCTTGTGTCTGAGTGATGATGCAGTGCCATGCAGACCACAGAGTGATGACATGTGGGCTCTCCTGCCTGTAATTCAGCTCTGAATGACACACACACCCTTCCCATGTGTGTTCATGAGGGCTGCAGCTGCAGGAGATGGTGAGGACGT
This sequence comes from Craterocephalus eyresii, assembly GCA_037177035.1. NCBI lineage: Eukaryota > Metazoa > Chordata > Actinopteri > Atheriniformes > Atherinidae > Craterocephalus > Craterocephalus eyresii. The sequence goes on along the minus strand of JBBBVT010058940.1, from coordinate 1,264 downwards.
TCACAGAAACCAAGACTACATCTTAATGTTTGCATCTTCATCCAGTTTATGTGCTAAGAAAACAGGATTATCATCAATTTTATCCAGAAAAAGTTACTTCTGCTTCATGTAATATGAATAAATGGTATTTTATGAATCATACCGAAACAAATGAAGATATCATCAGTTTCAGTCTCATATGTAATATTTTGATTTTTCTATTTTTGACTAGAATCATCCTAACATATTTATCTGTGTAACACCTCTATTAAACACCTGGAAACCGTTTTACATTACCATTTCTGTAGCACAGTTCCTCCTCACACGTTACTTTACTCATTCCTAGGATTACTTTACTAGATGAACTGGGCTTCTGTCTGCTGGTTTTCTGGTAGCAGGATATACCATTTACATGTTCTACTGTGTTCCAGGTGAATTGATACAGTAACACATATCCTAATTCTGACATGTCTGCATCAGTCTTACATGTCTCTGTAGAGACTCGGATTGTACATTTATTTTGGGTATGTCTTTTCAAACAGGAACAAGAGCAAATAGTGTCATGAAGATAACGTTTGGTACACAAATACAATCCTTCAGTAAAAGTAAACAAATATAATTTGGAATTCGAATTCAAGGTGTAAAAGTACATAAATTTAATCAATTTTTTTTAGTAAACATTAGGAATTATCATCAGATCCATGTAGTAGAAATGCAGTAAAATGAACAAGTATACCAGCAACCAGGGAGTAAGTGGAGTTAAAGCACACAAAGTCACAGCTGCTGAGCTGTATTGTATAAAAACGTCATTTTGTTTTACATAAACTTGAGCTGTCGGGTTGATTCAGGACAGAAAGTACAGTTTAACTGAGTAATGATGTAAAATACCTCTCTGGTGTTTCCAGCCGAGGTCTCTCGCCTTCATCTGGTTGTTTCATGTGTGCAGAGAAAGCATTTATCTTCTCTGTCCTGCTGCAGAAAGCATAAAGTGTGGGAACCTGAACGTCAGTCAAAAGCTGAACTTCAAAAGTCCGCTGGTCAGGAAAACACACGCACACGCGCCCACATGCACACACACGTGCAGCCTCCTCCCTTCATAAGAGCTTGAGACAGACACGCCACAAAGTCAGGAATGTGGAGTTTACATGGGCAGCTTTATTTGGCTCGAAGAAAATGTTCCCTCTTTGAGTTCAGAAAGCCACATCCCTCACACACACACACACACACACACACACACACAGACACACACACACACACACACACACACACACACACACACACACAC
>JBBBVT010058878.1:0-10022 GCA_037177035.1 Craterocephalus eyresii | reverse complement strand
CGATCTGATATGTCAAGACACCCGCTCCGTTAGTGGCATGCAGAGAAAGAAGGAGCTGCCACTACAGTCGTGATTGAGGACACTTCTCTTAGCATCAAGCTCTGACAAGTGATGTTTTCATGTGTCCGTAACCATTAACTGAAGGTAAAAGGAGCAACACCAACATATTAACGCCAACTTGTGCTGATAGTCTGACTCCTTTTAAGATGTGATTCCCATCATTCTACTTTCTGGCTTTCCTGGTTCTCTCTGCAGGGTTTTAACAATCTACTTCACCGTATGAGATATTTTCCTGCCAGTCTGTGTGCCGTTTTCCGTGTGTGCTAGTGTGAGCTCCCAGCTTTGCTATTATTGACTTTATTTTGTGCACATATAAGTCTGCATGTGTGCAAACGCCCACAGAGAGTTAAATCCTCCCCATATCTGCAGCACAAGCAACGCGGCTGCTGGGTGAATGTTTCCCAGCGTCTGCTGTGAACAGAGGAAATCTGGCTTCAAACAATCATTAGCGTCGGGAAACAAGCTAAGAAGCAGCAACAAATTCTTCTTCTGCTGCCATTTTCCTGTGATTGTTCTGTTGTTTAAGGACTAACTTGTGGCTGAAGGGATGAAGGTGCTGCTGAGCAGCTAGTCACCTGCTGTCAGAGCAGCAATGGCAGGAAATCCAGCATAAACATATTCTGTTTAGAAACAGCTTTTCTGAAACTTCATGACCCCAAAACACAATGATGTCACGCTCTATTGTGTTACAGGAATCCCTGCACAGAGTTCGCTCCATTCATGTCGCCTGGCGGAGCTTTGCTGACGACATGAATGGAAGTTTGTAAATGGATGGCGAAAAACCTCCTCCAGCTGTGATACAGATATAGACTAAATGTTTTCAAGAAGAGGCTCAAGACCCAACTTTTAGTTTAGCTTTATGTGATTCGAATTTCTTTTTGTATTATTTATCACGGTATGAAGCAGCACTTTTTATGAGACAGTCACCATTCGTTTTTCCTCACTGTGCACTCATAACAAAGATTGATTGGTTAAACATATTTAGCTTGACCTGATTATTTATGTAAAGATGACACAGCTTCAGTTCATTTGGTCATTGGTTTATTGGTAAATTGTGGTTTATGTGATGGCAGAAGCCAGAACTCTTCCATGGGGGGCTCACCTGTAAAACAAAAGGTAGAAATGACTGGTTTGGCTAAGAAAATATGAACAGTGCACTGTGGTTTTAAGGAACAGTAAATAAAGTGTATTTTTGTATATTTGTACTTACCTCTGGCTGTTCTGTCTCCCAGAAGGTACGCGGGCAAAAGATTTCCTTAAGTGCTCATGTGCCATTTATTGGTTCCGGGGGGAGGGATCCTAAGGATTGATTTAGGTTAAGGGGGAGTTTAATGGCAATTGTTTTCTAGAGGTTTGCTTGATTATTGATTGTATTAGTAAGTATAATTATTTTTGTAGTAGTTTGAGTTTATGTATATAGATGTTTAGTTTTTGTAATGTAAATATCCTTATTATTCCTTTGTATTTAGCTGTTGGGTAAACCTGGGTCGATGGTATAGTGCAATTAAGCTGGGCTATATAAGCAGTCAGTTTTAGTCATTCTGGTTGGGTTGGTGTAAGATGTCAGTACAATAAATGTCTTAAAGTAAAGAAACGTCACGTCCGCTCATTATTCCTCCTGTGCTGCTTTCTCTGAGAGTTTGGCCTCTGAGACTGTGACCTGAAACTGACAGAGACATAACAGATCTATTGTGTATTTTACAGTCACATGATAGAGGGGTCATCTGTGGCTACCAGTGTGACTGACGGATGGTGTTACATCACAGGTAAACAGAGTTGCCGTGGGGTGAAGGGCAGAGAGCAGTTTTATGTTAGTCAATGTTTCGCTGCAGGAGTTAAACATTTAACCCCATGGTGAGCTATTAATGGCACAAACTGGAGTTCAACCTCAAATTGTGATTACAAATTAACTCCAGGAAACACTGTCAGACAAATCCTGCCTTCTGATAGGTGCGATCGCGCAGATCTAGCACTGGCTTACTTAGTTCTCATAAAAATAAAACAAAGGTGTGAAAGGGAGAAACAACAACGAGAATTTGAAGGACAAACATGTTTTCATCCGGCCTGTGACAGATCACATCAAAATCAAATCAATCTTTATTTATAAAGCACTTTTTGTGGCTCACATGAATAAGAAACATACAAAGTAAAACACGCAGCCATCAGTTATTATCAGTCGTCCTTCAGAGCCCTACAGTCAGAAGTCCGAGCAAATAACTACAAAAACGATTTTATTAATCTGGCTACAAGAACACCTGTTCTCAGCGGTGGAGGACGTGGGTTTTACCGACTGCATCCACACTTACAGCCCCGCTACGTGTTACCTAAACGGAAATATTTTTAAGACATAGTCCTGCCTAAGCTCCATCAGACTGTGTGCTCTTACATAAAAAGTATCCTTAAAGAAAGTTTCACATCCCCCCCAAGTTAGATATACAAAGCTCAGACATCAGTCCTGTTTTGATGCTCACTATAATTAAATAAAATTAAATATTAGATTAAAAAAAATGACAGCCAATCCATTTGATCGGCAGTGATCGGCGCTCAAGGGTGATCGGTATCGGGATCAGTAGCAAAAAATATGATCAGGGCTTCCCTAAAAATAATTGTACGAACAAAAAGAAGAAGTAAGAGTAGCAAAAATGAAAACACACAAAAAAGAGTTCATAAACTAATATGATAAAAATGGATAGTTAAATAAAGTAAAATTAAATAAAATGAAGTAAAGTAGTAAGATAAGAAGTTAAATTATGTTTTCTGGTAATAATATTAATACCTAAGCTTTAAAGTTACATTACACCCGGTTCCCTTGTTTTCATGTTCAATCAGCTCATTTTTCTCATGATAATGTCAGCGTGTATCGTTGACAATAGGTCAGTCAGCCATTTAACCCTTAAAACTCCACTTGATGTCCAATGCCGCCATTGAGATTAATCTGTGGAATTGTAACGTTGTTTTCTTACACTAACACATGGGAGTAGGAAAATGTAGCAGAGGAACTGGAGTTTTGACACGTGATCCCTCGCTAAGTCCGGTCCCCCATGCTTACAGTTACTCTTTGCTTTCTGGTGAATTTCCAGCGGCATGTAAACATGATTTCTCAGCAATATTTTATGAAGCATATTTAGAAAAGAATCATTTCAAATTTCTGGCGTACTATTTTGGAAATATCAGGGAGAAGAAGACAAGAAAGAATGCTATTTCAGAAATATATTCCCAAACATCATTTGTCTGCGCAGTAATGCTGATGAAGAGAACTTTAAAATCGAGGCAAAGGCTCATAATTCACAAGACTAAAGCCTCGTTTCCACTGAGGGGTACAGCTACGGTACTGAACGGTCCAGCTCATTCAGAAAAGCATTTCCACTGAAAGTTAGAAGCCACCTCATTCAACTAAATGAGTAGTGTCATAATCCCATGACACCAACACATGTGAAGCCAAAACAGCTTGAAATATGTCTCTATAAGCGTTTTAATTCCTCACAGCTCCATCCAGCTCATTGTACACGACTTCTTCACCAACTGTGGGAGGAAACAGAAGTTCCAGAGCCGAACAGACCCGGGTCAGAACCAGACCCTTCTGCTGTATGGAGTCATTTTCACTGTTTACTTTCCAGCGTGGACTGACAGTGTGTGTGTTGCTGCTTTGGGAGTTGTTTGATTAGCCACTCTGTTTCTTGATGTTTTATTTAGAGATCTAACGTTAAAAGTTTGTTTGACGTTTCAAACCCCTCCCCTCTGGCTCAAACTCCACCCAGGGCTCAAACCAGCAACCTTCTTGCTCTGAGGCTGCAGTGTTAACCACCACAACCCTCTGCAGCCCAAAAAAATCTGTATTAATTGTTCAGCATTAAATAATTTGAATTTAAAATAAATAATATAGACATAGTATTCCCATATAAAAGGTTTACATGGAAAATATGTTTTCTTTATTTCACTTAAGATTTGAGAAATGGAAAGGGTTCTGATTGGACAGGGGGAGGTAGTAATTACTTGCTTGTACAGGAAGTAACAAACTCCGCTTCCTGCTTCGTTTCTTTTCAAATAAAACATGAAAAAATGACAAACTAGTCATAACTACGTCACTTTCCACTTGCTTTGAGTCCAACATTGTTGAGTCTTCCTATTTCCCTTCTTGTTCTTCTCCTCTGGTTTGTTTCTGTTCCACTATGCTCAACACTGACCCCGTGGTTTCCGGTGGTATTACTCCGTGGAGTGACGGATGCACAAGGAGACCAAAAAACGCACGTAATGGACGCAGAAGATGGACGAAACTTTCAATTTGAGTATCCATCATCTGCGTCTAGCGTAAATGGGCCTTTATGAGCATGTAGCACACACCCGGGTGTCCATAGTTTCACTGCCCTCTGGAGGCCTGGCATGGACAGTACATCGTTCTGGGTCCTATTATGTGTAATTGTTTTGTGTTTTTTTTTTTTAAATACACAAAGCGAAAAAGTTCTGCGTTGTTGTGGAAAATGGTGATGTGCCTAAAAGTTAAAGTGAGTATTTAGCAAAAATGGACATATTTCTGACTTGCTATTAATTTACAATAGCTGTGTTTGAAATCGTCCACTCTTTCACTCACTCCCTATCCCCTACATCTTGTATAAGATGTAGTACACTATATAGTGCACTACATCGGGAAAGATGAAAGGAGATTTCGAACAGTACACCGGAATTTACTGAACACGTCTACGTCAGCAGGTGCGCCAGATGCTCCTGTGACAAAAAATACACGCCGAGCTCCATGTAAACAAACTGGACGGTCGGGACCATTAAATTATAGGATTCTCCGTGGTGGTTGCGTTTTTTGATCAATGAATTGTTAAAATATCAATGTGGTGAACGTTTTGCTTTGTCCTTAATGTTTTGAATCCACTTCATGAGCTGTAATAGCTCGCAAGTTTCATGCACGGACTATAGGCTACTAAGTAGCCGCTCATTTAGCTTGTAAGCTACCCGTTTGCTTCGGTTGAAAACGATTGTTTAAAAATGGTTCCCATAATTGTGTGAATGCTCTGTGCCCAACTCGGACACAAACGGAGGCAATGTCAAAGGCGTTTAAGGTGCTGTTGATTCACTGGCGTGAAATAATAAATAACTGACAGACATCATCAGCTAACATGCTAACTGATGTGTCTCTTCTTCTTCATCTCCTCCAAAACACGTCCGCATTGCATTGTGGTATACGGGAGTACGATGAAGTGTACATCGCTTGTTCACTCAATTTCTCAGTGCATTATGGGTATTTTATAGTGCACTATGTAGTGGATGAAACTGACCACGGAGAATTCGAACAACACTAAAAATGGCGAACACCAGATGTACTGCACTACATCCGTGATAGGGGGCGAATTCGAACACTGCTAGTATTTCTCTTCATGTTTATTGAAATACATACTGTAGTCACACTTGTTTTTTCTTCAATGTTTAAATAAATAAATGTTTAATCGTTTAAGTCTAAGCTGTGTGGAGGGAATCTGTTAAAATTCAGCTTAATGTTTTACTCCCAGGATGTGAAGCTCTTCGCTCTGCAGAATAAAGATGCCACAAGTTCCACAAAGTTTCCGGCTACTGTTACGTCGCGGAGCCCGTCTCCAGAAACTGAACATGAAACTCTCCTCAGCCTGAGCTGCTTTCTGACGGATCCCCTTCAATGCTCTGTCTGTCTCTGCGGATCCGGAGCGGAGCAGGCCTACTGCTGTTCCACACCCATTGTCCTCCTGCTATTGAAGGAAGGAGCGTAAACCAACACTGCCGTTCCCATTCGCTACCAATATGGCCGAGACCTGACACCATGTGAAGCGGCGGCTCGGCTTCTCTCAGAGGGATCCTGTTGCTGAGAGGAAGACAAAGAGCTCAGGTCCATCTCAGTCCATCTCAGAGGAAACATTGTCAGCAGGGCTGCAGGAAGAGATATAGCTAGAGATCAGTTATTTTTACAATCAATATTTCAGACAGTTTTATTGTTTTCTACAATACTGTTCAGGGTTACAGAGGAGCAGGAGTCCACTATGTATCACAGAGGCTACGGTTACATGTTGTTTTTATTTCATTTTAATCAGGAATTTAGTGTTTACATGCTCATTTTATACCTGTTTAAGCGGAATTAATTTTAATTCCAAATTAAAGAGCAATTAAAAGTCTCATGTAAACTTGGTCAGAGAGAAATAAACCACACAGAAACACAACCACACTTAGCATCTTTATGAGAAAAAGTTGGAGAAAGTGGAGAAAACTAAAGCAGGCATAGAAGACAAACAAACTCCACACAGAAAGACTTTGACATTCACACCAGAATACTGTGCTAATGGCCACGTCACCTTCTACAAAATATCATGTAGGTGAGGCAGGACTTCTTGAAAAGCTAAATCAAATCTGTCCTGAGTCATTATAACATAATGTGTGGTATAAATAAATTTAGAATTGGGAGTAGAGCAGGTACCTCTCTATAGAATCAGCTCCCAGTTTGGCTTTAGGTATTAGAAGTCCTTTCTACCTTTTAAGTAGAAATATGTAACTTCTCCTCCCTTAAAACTCAGTTTTCCTGACATATTTGAAGCCACATAAATATCTATCATGTTCGTACCTGAGCCTTCGTTGCACTGCAGCATCTCCAGAAACCACTTCACAACATTTTCTTCCTAGTACCTTTAAATTTCACCACCTGATCTGAGGGAAGGTCAGACGGTTCAACTGTGACGTTTAGGTTGTGGGAACTTTCTGCTCCAGTAGAAGCACCACAGAGCTCCACTTAGTCACAATGCATTATTTAGCCAGCTGGCCAGACTCTGATAGGATGATGCAAAATGGAGCCAAATGGGCCAGTTCATAGGTCTGCATGTTGTAGCTGATAAACCGCAAACTCAAGTTGTTTAGTCCCATTTTGACACTTATAAGTGCTGGAAAATTTAAGTTAAAGAAATAAAAACAACTCTATGAAGTTTTTTTTCCCCTTTTCTCCTCGTTTTACTTTATTTTATTTTGTTTATTGTTAACTTTTTTTATAACTATCTGGAAATTTCGTCTTTGTTTGTAACCAAGCAGCAGCAGGAAGAATGTGAATCCATGCAGTTGTGCCAAAATATGCAGTTCCCCCCTCCTCCACTAGGGGCTACTGTTCCCCCCCCCATGGATATATATGCTGTGTTCGATCTGTCTCTGAGGTCGGAACTGGGAACTGGGACTGACGTCACATCCAAGATGAAAGCGTTTAGGTTGACCAAGCTGGAAAACTAGCAAACTAGCCATATCCACTCATTTGGTCGTAATTTCAAAGACTAAACATGTTAGCAAACAGCTTCTAGTGTTAGCAGAGATCCAACGCTTTTATTTAGCGTTTCAAGCATGCACTTCGTAAACTTACTGTCTGCATAGAAATGACAAAGCACAACGTTTAACTCCAGTTAAACAAGACATTTTAAACATAAATCTGTTTATTTTTGGTGTCAGTCACCATTGATTCGTTGGGCAGCCATCTTTACTAGGGGAAGTCAGGGTGGTGGGACTAACCCAACTTTTCGAGTCGGATTTCCGACTTCAGGGAGCGTTAATGTTGTATTTCCAACTCGTAACTCGGAAAATCCGACCTCTGAGGACAAATCGAACGCACCAGTAACAAAAGCTAGATGAGTCTCCAGCGCTGTCTGCCAATGGAGTGGAACGTACGCGCCAGGCGGCCATCTTTCCACAGGCAGCTTGCTGACTTCTAATATTGATTTAATGGGGCATGTAGTTTTTTAATAACCACGACTTGCTCAGTTTTATATCGATTTTCAAACCGCTTGATTTATTATAAACATCAGGTATGTGTGTGTGGGTGGGGGACCTGTTAGTTTCATGGATCATGATCAAGCAAAGTGGGATGTTAACCTGTGGAAATTAGATATTTATTTTTTCTTACAGTGTTATCAGATGGACTGCATACAACATTATTATTAAAATAAATATGTAGGTGAGGCAGCTGGTGCAGCTGCTGCAGGTTCATCTCAGAATTTGGACATTTGACCATTCCCTAGGTCAGATCAGGTCTTGTGAACTCTTCTCTACACTTGTATGTTCGGTATCAGTCTCATGGCAAACTATAAAAAAACAACACTGTTCAGTCCCTGCTGGAAACTGCAAGGTTGCAAATATCAACGCAAATTAATGGTATTAATGGTTATAAAGTATTTTATTCAATTCAGATTAAATATCGATAGTATCGATGCGAAGATGTGTATCAGTATCGTTCGATATTAATGTGTTATTTTATTTTTACCAATATTTTTCTTGCAGTTTCTCTAATTTACTTTACTGTGAATAAAAAGTTAATTGTAAGTTTTGGTTTTCTTATTTCATCAATATTATTATTTTTTTGAGGATAAACCATTAATATTATGATCTGTGAGGTTAGTTTATTTAGTTCTTACATCACTACACTAGAAAAAAGGCCAGTCCAAAAATTTCACAAACAATTGTGTGAGAAAAAGAAAAAAATGTTACTTGTTATTTTAAATTGTTTATACACAAAAAGCTTAATTTTTTCAGTTCTGCCGATCAGTTTCTAAATAAAAATGTTTTATTGCACAAAAAACTTTGGAAAATTATTTTTTACTGATTATTATCATAATCTATTATTAATGGCAAAATGATTAAATGATAAAGAATCAGTTTAAGTATCTGTGATACTTTGATGACCTCAGTCAGCAAACAGTTATTCAGTTATTCAGTTCATCAGTCTTCCACCAAATAACTTTCAACTTATTTTCTACTTAACTAATATATATTATATTGAAGTAATGGTACTTTGACTTTGATATATTTATTTGGTACTGTACAAACATCTGTGAATAAGTATGCATAATTATGCACCTTGACACCGTACTTATGCTCACATATTCAGTTTTACATTGAACAAGGTTAATATTTCTATTCTGTGAAAATCGTATTTTGTTTTAGCAGATTTTATAATATAATCTTTTTTATGATGTCAGATATGGACAGAAATAATCAGAATTTTCTCAGGCATAATAAAGGTATATTATGCATCTGTTATATTATACATTGAATTGGTTTGTATTATAAATTCCCTTCGGGGATAATAAAGTATTTCTCAATAAATTTAATATTCTGACATTTTTTCAACACAAAGTCGTTCTGCATGCGGCACCAAATCAACAGAAAGTCTACAACCAGCTTCATGCTGGATCTGTGTACTGGTTTTGCTTCTGTTTGTGTGTTAAACTCCAGTATGGCGGCAGCAGATTGGAGTTGTTCATTAGAAACGGCTCCACACCCTGTGGTTTCTCTGGGTTTCCCATCATGCCTCAGTCGCAGCCTGATCTGTGGTTACTTTGGTGGGTGCGCCCGGCAGAAACACCCTGCTGTTATGGTTTGTTTATGGACGCGTTTAATGGACACAAGTAGGTCAGAATCAAGCACAACAAACACATGACGTCAGCAGGAAGCACACAGTCTAATCAGCGGGTGTTTAATGTAAGGACAGCGTGATGTGTTTACAACCTCGCTGCAACATGTGTCACACAGTGAGGCGTAGAAGTTCCCAACATCCCAACAGACTGGTAAAAAAAACTGCCACCAACATCTGGCTGTTGAGGACGAGGAGGAGAGTGTTTAATCAGCTTCAGTCTGTTGGTTTTAATTATTTGCTGCTCGACTCGGCTCCAACAGGAGTCCAGGTTCACATGCTGGTTTTCACTGACACAGGTTACTTCTGTGAGCTCTTTCTAATCACGTCTTATCTTTGAGTCATGATTGTGGTACGACACATTTATATTATAGTCGTAGTCATGCGTAATATAGGATACAATAAGCTAAAGAACAAAATTTCAGTGAGATACAACTTGTTTTAAGACAAACTAGTAATGAGACACAAGACTTCTGGAGGCGCGGAACACGGCCCATTCGGACTCAATGTCCCCCGCCTCCCCCGGGACATGGCTGAAGCTCTCCCGGAG
>JBBBVT010058877.1:0-10028 GCA_037177035.1 Craterocephalus eyresii | reverse complement strand
CTATCTATCTATCTATCTATCTATCTATCTATCTATCTATCTATCTATCTATCTATCTATCTATCTATCTATTTATTTACACCTGGACATCATATATATTTATGTACTCGTTTGAGTAGAGGAGAGTTGCTCCGCTTAACTTGATTATAAATGATTGCAGATGATAGATATTTGTTCATCACTACGGTGAAATTTTTCTTTTACTTATTATTAACTCTTACTTATTAATCTTTTCTAATTTTTCATTCAGTTAAGAGACAGTCAGCAGGGATGGGACCTAATAGTTGTTTAAATCGAGGTCAGGGTGGGGGTTGGAGGGGTGGGATGAGTGCTCTGTGTGTGTGTGCATGTATGTGAGTATATATTCATTATGTGTGAGGCAGGAGGTGTCTTTAATGTCTGTTATAACGTGTTGAACGAAGGTTTTTAATTCTTTTTATAAACATTGTTTATGAAGCCATTGTGTTGCTTCTGCATGAAAAGCGCTTTATGGATAAAACTGAATTGAATTCAATAAAAAAAAATGCATTTACTGTTTATTTGATAATCATATAAATTCCTCCAAATGTTCATAATAATATCAAACTTCAAGATGCATCGTGATGGATTACATAACTCGTTTCCTGTTGATGAATATTAGAACGGGCTGAAACTTGACACTGATGTGTTCTCAGAAAGTGCTAATGTTCCCTGGCCACAGTGTGTGCTGTGAGTGTGATGAAATCTGCCTACAGAAATGAAGCGTACAAAGTGAGAATCTGCTCACTGCATGCAAACTTTCAGCCAGCCCTCTTCACACCTTTTATTTACACAAACACACTGACACTGACACGCTTCCATTAGGTGTGTAGTCAGCTCATAATGGCCTATTAGTTTATACAGAGCAACTTCCCTTCCCCTGTCCCCAGGTCCCTGTCACACTTTCATCCTATAATTGAGATGGTACATAATAATCTTATCAAAATATAGTAAAATGTAACCGAGCTTTGCGTTGAATTTGCAACTGGAATTTACTGTGGGATGGAAATTGGAACTTTCCTTTCATAAAGTATTGTTTATGCTAAGGTAGTCCTGAAGTGGACTCTGCTATTTCAAGGTGTTGCTTCTTCAGGCTCGGCTCTTCGTGAGCAGAATAAAAAAGGATGGAGGGATTAAGATATTAAAGAAAACTAAATTAAAACAGCCGAACCTCAACATAATATTAATCCCTTAAACCATGCCCCTTTTTTAAATCGTCATTTTTCTGTTTTTCCGGGTTTTGCTTTGTATGTGTTTTCAGAATCAGACATGTGAAGTCGTAGTCACTGCTTCAGTCATTTCTGGGACTATCTGGAGAAGATTAATAAAAGCATTCATTATTTGTGCTGTGGTCTCTCATGAAAATGTGTGAGAGATAAGAAAATTTAACTTCAGAAATGAACCATTCAGAAAGAATATGTTTCCAGTATGCAAACAACGCAACGTCCTCCTTCCAATTGTTTTTTTTTTCAAACATACAAATGATCTAAAACCACTTCTTGATTATGCTGTATAATTAGCATGTGTCTTACTGTCCATATACAAACAAGAAATAGGTGGATTATCAAAATGAAGGAAAGTTATCTGTCTTGCAGTGAGAAAGGAATGATGAAAACAGGAAGAACGTTAAAAAGGGGAAAAAGGAAAAGCAAAAAATCAAGACAGTAGTAATTAGTGCAGACCAGCTCCTGTGAAGTCCCTGTGTGTGACCAGGCTGGGGTTAAAAACAGAATTTAGAAAAAACTCTTTCTTTAGTTGTCTTTTAATGCCAACACCAGTTAAGTTGAACCATCAGTGCATGAACCACCACAACTGTGCTGCCTCCTTTCATGTCTGTTTCTGAGAATGCATGCAATCATTGACCTCCTCCACCAATAGAAATAAAATTCTGCCCTCTAGTGGATGCAAAACAGTATTCTTGCAGTGATGTTTGAAGTGGACATACTTGTTTACATGGGCTAACGGAGCATAAAAAGGTATTTATGTACATATATTCCATAGATGCCCTGCATGCTTTACATTTTTGTAAACTGTATTCCTATATCTTGCTGTAAATGTTACCCTAAGGATTCTTTATGCTCATAATGAAGGATTCAGTATATAACTGAATCCTCTGTACTGAACCATATTAAATCATGTTATCCTTATTTCATAAAAAAAATCTAACTAATGAATTAAAAGAGTGAAACTACAAAATAACATTCAGAAGTTTCACTTGAATAACTTATTGTAGTAACTTAGTCTTTTTATATGATATTATCAACATATAATGTAGAAAGTACACAATTATGATAATATGAAGGTGATGAATACTGGTGGAAGGGGCCCCCTTAGAATTTTTGCCCATGACCCCAAGAAACTGTAGAATCATTCCTGTTCAGCATTATGTGCAAATAAATAGGGAATATAGAAGCTATTTTTTTTTTACTTTGATTGCCAAAATTCTTTAAACACTGAATTTATATAAACATAGTGAAAAGACAATATTAAATGTTGACATTTTAAATTTGGTACCAGTAGGTTTTACAAGACATTCAGGCAACTGTTGCAAAAAGTTCTTGACACATAGTTTATAGACATAAAGTCAGAATATTTATCACTTAAAAAAAAAAGTGTCCTATTTCAAAATATATATGTAGATTATGTAATTATGTATCAAGTCAGTAGGAATTCTTAATCAGTTTGTCTATTTTACCTCCACAGATGCCTATGCTCCAGTTTTTATTCCGTTTGAGTTGGGGGCCTCCGGTAATCCAGTTTTTCGGGCTTTTGTTGCTTTTTATTTAATTTGCTGTTTCTGATTGGTTTTGTGAGCAGGCTGGATCCTACGGCCCATTGCGTGTCTGGTCCAGTCTTGCTCCCTTTTGTTTCTTTCGGCCGGGGCTACCATCTCATTTTGTTTCTTTGATTTTGTTTAATAAATAATATTTAAACATTTCTGCTTGGCTGTGGTCTCTCACATATGTTATGGTTCCTTTATTTTGAACCTTTATTATATAGGGACCGTAACAAAGGCATCAAATGCAAACAACAACATGCATGTGATGTCACATGGTTGATACATTACACGTCTGGCAGAAGCATCAGCGAAATAATAGACCACTGATCAACTACTGGTTAATATTATAACATCGATATAATAACATCTCTATATCGGCTTTAGTAAGTAACAAACATGAAAAAAAAAAAAAGAATCTCATTCAATGGGCTAAGACTCCATTATTCTGATGATTATTATCATAATTGTTATTGGTGCTTTATATCCCTATAAAGCAAACCTTTAGTAACATCATAAATGAATCAGATGACACAAACAGATGATTTGGACTTTATTTGAATAAGCACCTGTTTTGAATTACAGGTCTTTTGAATCCTGTCAGACCAGAACATTAGTCTGTCACATTTATAATCACACAATAACCCATGGGACCTTATAAAACCTTAGGAACACCTAGGGTGACATCAGTTCATGATCCAGATACATAGGGAACATAATATCACAAACTATCGAAAAAGTAAGTACCTTTCAGTGGCCAACATTATGACACATATAATGTATTTTTTGTGATGCTTAACTGGAAGGTTTAAATCCTGGTTATATGTTATTATAAACAAGTTTTTCTGGCTGTTTCCTGTGAATGTTTGTAAAAAGCACTGCTCTTTATGGGGTTGAAGTGGTTAAGCATGATCTCATTTGTATTTTTTTGCAGCACAATCTAATGGCATTCTTTTATTTATTTTATATTTTGCATATGATCTGTACACATATGGTTTCATTGTATAAAAAAAGGCATAGACACATCCAGTGATATACCTATTCTTATTATAAGACCAATTTAAAATCATTTAAACATATTTAATGGATATTTCTTTTTACCTGCTTTGATTTAAGACATATATACAGCGTTCAGCAGTAATGGAGACGGATGGATTGGCATCTAATAAATATAGAATTTTATTAGTGCTAGATTGTGTTGATTTATTTATTTTATTTCATTCTTTATCATTTATTAGGATCCCCATTAGCTTCCACAGAGTGGTTGCTAGTCTTCTTGGACTCCTCAGTGTAACGTAACAGCAAACATAGAAATGCTAAGGTTACACAACGTGATCAGATATGAAGCACAACAACTAAGAAAAGACAATAATAAGCTGATAAGTGAAAAATACCTTGCAAGCAAAGCATACAAACAATCGATACCATCTTAAATATGGATCATTTGAAAACAGAAAAAGAAATCACATAAGAATAAAATTACATGTTCCTAAATTAGTAACAAACAAAATCCCATTACAACTACCAATTTATTTATTTTTATTTTAAATTTTTTTCTTTACTTTTTTTTGTTTTTATGTTTTTGAAAAACAACTACCAATTCACATGGAACTAATTACATTGTATTTTAGTGACTTTAAAAAAAAATAATTTCCTACTGATTATTCGAATATTGGAGGGAAGTGTATTCGATGTCAAAGAGGCTCTGTAGTGAGTTTATCATCGAGTAGATCTGAAATTAGCACCGTCAGCAGACTGCATCTTTCTGATCATGTCTCTAGGCTTTACGATTCATTTAAGAGTCTTAAGATTTCTACATACAAAAACAGAGAACTTTCTATCTCAAGGTTGCAAAAAAGAGAACAAAGTTATGGTTTTATTCGGAGAACTTTTGTCCGCAGTGGGCAGATGTTTGCACATGGTGGTGTCTGTGTTTGCTAGAGGTAGGAATCTGTAGGCACCTCGTAAGTTACTTCAGTCATGATTAAATGGCCAAGCTGGGATCATAAAACATAAAACAGTGATAGAAAGATCATTTTACCCCGTGTGACTACAACAGTACTAATTCCAAGTAGAAATGTGTAGAAGGGTGTCTTGTTTGTATTGTGAAAACCAATAAAGAGGAAAACTTGGACTACTGTCTCTACTACAAAAGAGTAAAACACAGGGCTGCATCATAGTGGTGGTGACCGTACTCCTAAGTACTCTGATCAATGTAAACTTCTGTGAGAAATATTAATAATTTATCTCCACCTTAGCAGCAAGCATAAGAAATATATTACTTGTGAGGAGTTGGGGAGACACCAGGCATCCCTCTGCTGGCAAGACATCAAATAAGCTGCTAAACACAGAAGTAGCATTTCCTAAGTGTCTTTATTCATAAAGTTCATCCAATCTAATATTTGTTGTTTGTTTTTTGTGTATTTATTTTTATCTCTGTCCCTCCATCAGTGACGTCTCCAGACTCCTCTACCTCTTCAAACGCCTCTTTGAATCTTCCACACTTCATAACCATTATGGGTAACCTTCAAATCTGCTGGAACTCCAGAGATGGTGCTTTAAGCATCATTTCACTCACCATCATCAACATCCTCCTGCTCCTCCCCCTCTGCATCACCATCCTCTATCTAGGGCAATGGCGGCGGCAGCATGCGGAAACGGCCTGCAGCCACTCGGACATCTTTACCTACAACATGGTCATCATAGAGCTGATTAACATCTTGGGGTCGGCTCTTAGCAGTTTTGGCGTTTACGCTGACATCCCGGAGATGCAGATTGTCGGTATCTACCTTATTCCTGTAACTTATTCCTGACAGATGTTGTTCCACATCCTGACCTGTTTGGAGCGCTATGTGGCCGTGGTTTACCCCGTCACCTATGTGGGGAAGAGGACAGCGAAGGGGACCAGAATCAGAAATATGGCCATTGGCTGTGTCTGGCTGATGTGCTGTGCAGCGATGAGCTACATGTCTTTCCCAAATGACAAAATCAACATTGTTATCTCTTTTTCCGTGGTACCCATTGTCCTAATTGTCATCTCCTTCTGCAGCATTTCTGTTCTCTGTGCTCTGATTCGTCCCCAGTTGGGAGAAAGTGGTGACCAGAAGCAGGTTGGCCAATCGAAGATGAGGGCGTTCTACACCATTATGGCCATATTAGGTGCTCTGTTGACAAGGTTTGGGGGAAGTGTTCTTGTCAATGCTCTGTTTAATTCTTAGTTTATGATGAAGGATAGCCGATGTGCATTGTGGATGATTAACTCCTGGTTCTGTCTGCCAAGCAGCTTGGTGCTGCCTCTGCTGTTTCTGCACAGAGCTGGAAAACTACCTAGTTGCACGAGCAACAATAAAGCTTGAAAATAATCTGATCATAAGACCAATTCAAAAATTTTTGACAGCACTCCCTCATGACCAATTATGAAGACAAAGGAACTGATAATAGATACATAAATGTGGATAATACTAGTTTAGCATAAGAATCATTAGTATTGAAGAGAGCATACAGTAGTAAAGACTGTTAATATTATCGTTTGGAACAAAAGTAACGTGCCATCATGACAGTTATCAAGGACATATGTATTAGCTGCACATCATGACTATAGGCTAATTCCTTATTTTGTTTTTACACAATTTATTTTGAAGTGGATAAAAGAAAAACAATGAATGGACCCTATCTGGTATAGCTTTAGAAAAATATCAGAACAGTCTCACTCCACATTGAGCAGTAACTTTGTTGATCCACAACTAATATTGTGGCCGTCACACAAGTAAGAGTCCGATGTTACTAAATTGTAGCAGGCTATTAATGCATTGCACGATCCTGCTGTGCATGATAAAACAGCTCCATAAATGGCTACATTTTCCTTTGCAAACTGTAATATGCCTTTCTTTTTCGGTATGTGGGAACCAGTCACTAATATTGTGCATCACCAAAGTTCAGAAAATACCTCTGAGAAAGAAGGAACGGGTGCACAGGGACCAAGCTAAAGTCCCTCCTACCCAAAAGTGTCCAGAAACACCTGACATTTCAACTTTAGTTCTGATAATGTTGAGGAAAAAAGTATAGTTAGGAATGTATTATGAAAACAAAATAGTAAAAAATAATAATCTTCTAATTGCTCACATCACATTTCTTGACAACTAAATAAGATGGTGTAGAATTCAAAGATAAAATGTCACAATTTCTATGCCTTCACTGTTTGGAAATGTTAGTAAATATACCTTACATGCTTTCTTGTGAAACTGAACTGTACATGTACAAATGCGTTTGATAGGAAAGAAAAATGTTTTGACTTCAGGAGCAGAATAAAAAGAATCCTAAATAGCTGGGGTGTCTGAATATAGTTTATAGATGAATTGGGCTCTAAAACAACAAACAGACAGGTGCCACTGGTTTGAATAATCCTCTAATTGATTACACAGCTTATTTGAAACCTGTCAAACAACCATGTTAATGGACAGACAGATTCAAAAATGTTTATGCGGTTAAATAAATAGATCTGTTGTTGATACTTAAATCTGTAAATTTCTTTAAAACATGTAAACAGATGTAAAGAAATTGAATATTTGTTTCCAGTCACACTTCTCTAAGTGTTTTCTCTTGCTTAGTCAATGCTGTTCATCTTGGACGATATAAATGCATAAAACATCTGTGTAAAACAAACAGACTGCTGTGTGCATGTGAACTAATCCATCAGTGGTTGTTGTATAAACTGCTTCTAGCTTATATAGGTACTTAGATAATTTGCAAACATGCACACACCTATACCCCCACCACCACAAACACACACACACACACACACACACACACACACACATACAGATATCATAGTATAAACAACTTGAATGACCCACAAGTTTAACGTCCAGACTCACACATTACAGAAGATCGGGAGCAACCAACAGAGCGAGTCCATCATAACTAAATATTGTATTTATTAATTGTATAAAACTATACAACAAAATATATCTTATTATTCCCCCAGCACTTCAGAGTAACCAAGCGGTAAGCAACAAAAATGAAATATTGTTGTAAAAATGTAAAACTTATCATATGTAGTACACATGTACACAACATGTACATACTTCATCTGATGATGCTAAAGATATGTTTAGGGTAACTGAAATAACGACAGTCCATTGCAAGTGCAAGATAAGGATGTAATACCTGAAGAAGGCTGTACTGATTTTGGATGGTGAACTTCAGCCTGTTATTCACAGCAGAGACGGCAGAGAATGACTTTATAAAAGTAATGATGTCAAACATTATTCCATACAAAAATTCCAAAGCATTGCATGCCATGCCTGTCACCGGCTAATTACTGGGATTGGCTCCAGTTTATGATCCTGAAACAGATCGGTATTAACAATGCTAATAATTTACTTCCTCAGGATTGGATCAACAGTAAATCTCACATTTTCTGAGTGTATGGCTCATGTCTGTGCTTCTATATTTCTAGCATGAAGTTTACATTATTTTACATTACAATGCATTGTAAGAAAAATATAGCAATGGACTGTCTGTGGAAAGTTTGACGTTTGACGTTTGACGTCTGACGTGAAAGCAGAGAGTTTAGACACAGCTAAATGACTCAACTGTCTGATTAGTGCTGGTTGATAGTTCACTCCATTATGGTCTTTGTATCTCCAACACTGAGCAAGAAATTTGTCATAAACTGCTGTTCAATGCTGCATTTCCTCATGTTAATGCAAGGAAACTCTTCAGGATGTGATTCAATGCAAAATCTCCTAATTTTATTTTCCCAAAAGCTTGTAAAGGTTCATAAGAATGAATTATTAATGCAGAGATTAATCCCAAATTAGCTCAATTTTTAACACAATTATCAAGAAGCATTTATTATCATTTTGCTAAACTATTCTTCAGCAACTCTTGGTGTAAGGCATAGTAAGATATAAAATAAACAAACAAATAACAGTTTGTAAATAAATAATTATAATAATAATAACAATAAAAATAATAATAATAATAATAGCAATAAAATAATAATAATAATAATAATAGTAATAATAATTGTAGTTATAATAATGAAAATATATAAATATAATAATAAAAATAAGAATCACTGATCTAGTAGACTGATTTTCTTTTTCAGTTCCCTCTCCTTAAGTAATGGCGGTCAACTTCTCTTCCACCCCCAATGTTTCGCTCCTTACTTCCCTGACCCCGACATACACTACCTATGATCACCTTCTCAACTGCTTGGACACAAGCATCGGCGTTTACAGCATCACTGTCTACACTATGATCCTTATCAGCTCCATCTTCCCTCTGTGCATCTTCATCCTCTACGTGGGCCATGAACAATGGAAGCAACAGAATTCAAGCACAAGAATGAGCGACTCGGACTTTTTCACCTACCACATGGTCATCATCGAGCTGATAAATATCACCGGGTTCATTTTCTGCTTCTTTGCTGTCCACTTGCGCCTTGAAGCGATGCTGACGTTAAGTCTTTATCTTCTCCCCATCAGCTTTGGCGGACAGCTGTTCTTTCACATCCTGACCTGTGTGGAGCGCTACCTGGCTGTGGTCCATCCCATCACCTATATGGGCCTAAAAAAAGCATACGGCAACAAAATCCGAAATACAATCATCATTATTGTTTGGCTTTTTTGCTTTTCAGGGACCAGTTTAATGACTATTTTATTAAGAACTTTTATCTTTGTCGTATTATTTGGTCTTCTACCATTTGCTCTAGTTATCATCTTGTATTGCAGCGTGGTTGTTCTGTGTGTTCTGATTCGTCCTGGGCCAGCAAAGGTGATTAGGGAGAGGCAGCTGATGGACCAATCAAAGCTGAAGGCTTTCTACACCATTGTGACCATCTTGGCTGCACTGGTAATGAGGTTTGGGGGGAATATAATGATTGCTATTTTATTTCTGACTCTGCAGCTGAAAGAGATGGAACAGTGTGGTTTATGGTTGTCTAATTTGATCATCTGCCTTCCCTGCAGCCTAGTGTTGCCCTTGCTGTTCCTACAGAGAGCAGGAAAACTACCATGTCTGAAGGGCAAATAAATTCAGGACACACATTAGATTAGATTGTAGGGCTGGGCAATACAAATTATAATGTATTATGACGGCATTCATAATGGATTATAATGCATTTATAATCCCTCATAAATACAATTATAATCAAACATAATGTTTTATGATGTACTATAGCTACAGTTATATAAAATTATTCTGCAACTTATAATTAAGTGTAATGACT
>JBBBVT010058876.1:0-10030 GCA_037177035.1 Craterocephalus eyresii | reverse complement strand
GATGAGCTGGCTGATGTGGCTGGGGAGAGGGAAGTCTGGGCTTCCCTGCTCAGGCTGCTGCCCCCGCGACCCGACCCTGGATAAGCGGTAGATAATGGATGGATGGATGGATGTTTGGAGGGGAGTGGATAGCCTAGTGGTTTACGTTGCAGGCTTTGACGCGGACAGGACACTGCATCTAACCACTTTGGACCCCTGAGCAAGGTCCTTAACCCCCACTCATTGCTCCCTGGGCACTGGAGATGTTCTAATATGTTAATTGACATGTTCATCTCCTCCAGAGATGGGCTAAATGCAGAAATTTGAATTTCCCATTGGGAATTAATATAGCATCTTTTAAAAAAAGTGTACAAAGTTTGTAGGAGGTTTGTAGGAAATTACATTTATTTGAGGGTGTAAAGTCTCCAGTTTCTCCCAAGCAAAGCACAAAAACAGATTATAACTTTCATATACTGTAGTTACAATTGCTCACAAAGAAAGCTAAATGTTAAAGTCAAAAGAAATATGGGCAGATTGCTTGTTAATTTAAATCAATATCTGGAAACTACTATGAGAACAAAGAGCAAGCGAAACAACATCAGTAACAAATTTAAATGAAAACAAGTGAAGGAAGGGTAGGATCTGATAACACACTCATTTAGGAAAGATGATAAAGGATGGAAGTAGACAGATGAATGAATGAAATGAGCCTCGGTTCAGCTCTTCAACTGGTCACAAGGCAGAAAGTTCGTCCATATCTTTTACAGTCATTGGCCATGACCCAATATTACCCATTTTCCAAAACTATTCATGCACAGGGACTTACTAGCTTAGCCTGTAATTATGACTCGCTGGCATTCATCTGGATTATTTCATGCAGTTCTGCTATAATAAACAGAATGTACTTTAAACTTTCTCTTATGGAACTACAGTAAACTGCAGTATATTGCAGTTCCCCTCTGTAAAAGTGCTAAATCTAATTTCTTACTCAGTTTGTTCATTGACGTCACTCAGTAGGTAAATCATCTCAGTCAGAGCCAGATGCATGGTGCTGTCTTCGTTCAGGATGTCACCTATCATCCTGATCGCCTCTGAGCTCAACTCAGTTTCTTCTTCTAGAAATCCCTGCTCAACAAAACACAAAATATTCAACATGGTCAGGACAACATATTCTATTCTGATTGGACGTTCAAATGGACCAAAAGGAGTAGTCCTCACGGAGCCTCAGTTACACTAGATAAATATTGTTGTGACATTGCAGAAGCTTCTGAAAACAATGCCGCTCCAAAGCCAAAGGTGGTGCTGTTGAACTTTCTGTGCTTTTTGTATGAATTGTTTGGGGGGCAGAAAAACATCTAGTCACTCAGAATCTAGATCCCCCACCCTCACCCTCCCATCCAGACAGAATTAACATAATAAACTTCATTCATGAAGAATGAAAAATCTATGCTTTAAGACATTAAAGGATACATTATTTCTGGGAAAATCAGTTTGAATCAAGACCCGGTACACAATTGAATCATCACTCAATCAAATTGAATTGTGAGTTGATTCGCATCCCTAATGTTTTTTGGCCCAACAGCGTATATTGTACAGCATTCCATAGAAATCTTACCTTGACAGAGAAGCGGTCAAACCTGTTTAGCATAGCTTCACACCCATGCAGCCTGGCTTCTTCTCTCACCTACAGAAAACAGGATGGAGATATGTTCTGACACTGGACAAAATTTTCCAGTTATTCTAAAATCTGAGATGTGATGAAGTCTTCATTTGATCATTTCTGAAGTTCTGACTTGTTAAACCTCTGACGTTTACAGCCTGGTCTGCTTGTGGCTGTTTGATACTAAAGGTCCATTAAATTAATGTCAGCCATGCATGCTGCTGTGTATTTATACTGAAACTAGAGTTTGTTTTCCAAGGTTAGTCTCCCTCTAGTGGAGTTTTTACCTCACAACCACTCTATTGTCATTTCATATGAGAGAATGTGGGCAGTGAAACTTTACAAAGTTTAAAACAAACATACTTGCTATCTGAGTAAAACAAAAATTTGTTTGGCCACTAAAAAGCCCTTTTAGATGAGAGCTAGAGAATATTAGTGGCCTTATCAAATTGTTAAACCTCAGATTAATTCAACTGAGGTTTATTTAATCTGGAAAACTGTTATGTTGACATGCGTTGTGTTTGGCTTAAAAGTAAAGTATTTATCAAAGAGGCTATAAAAATAATGGACAGCCATTGGTCTAGATATTAGAAAAGGATCAAAAAATACTTTCAAAGCCACTTTTTAGTTTTTCCCCTTTTTCTATTGTATTTCTTTCCAGCTCTTTGATCTGTAGGTGTTGCATATGCAACAAGCTTCCATTTTGTTGTCCAAGTACAGTAAAAATGTCGAAATATTAATGTTAGTATTTATTATTTATTAAGTGGTAAAGTCTTACATGTCCTTTTTCATGAACTCCTCATATCAAATCATGCACGTAAGCCTGTTTTCCCAAAATCTTAAGCAAGACCCTGAACAGAGCCATCTCTAGCAGCAGGGAGAGTTGGGAGGGTGATTAAGGGTCCAAGCCGATTCCTCTCAGACACATCCTGCCCTGCTTCTGGAACCACTAAGCTACCACTCCCCCATCCACAAGCCTTCCCATATGCATTGTTCTTGAAAACCAAATGCCTGTGTGAGCAGTTATTTACAGAGTTCATAGCAGCAGGAACTAGTCCAGCATTATACCGTACCGGTTCTAAGGCCTCCTGCAGCAGGTCACTGGCTGATTTTCCTATTTCATTTGGTGCCAAGGTGTAGTTCAGGATGTCAGGGTTCTGTTTCACTGCAGAGTTTAGGTTGTCATCCATGATAAAAGGATTAATCTCGATCCTGAGATCATTCATATACCAGTGGAGGATACTGTTGAGAGATTCAGATTGAGATTGCTCAGCACAAGAAACTCAGATAAAAGTGGAATAAACAGATAAAAGTGGAATAAACAGCAGTAAGTTTTATTTCTCCACTTACTGATGAGTACTTGGGATCCTCATGGCACCCAGTTCCATGTACCACCCATCTTTATCCCTGTAGGTCTCCACCCGTCCTCCAACTCGTCCACTTGCCTCCAGTATGGTCACCTTGTTTAGATATTTGAAAGTATGCACCATATTAAAGCTATTAAACAAAAAAGTGCTTGTTAATTTAGGAACACATGTTCAAGAAGGGGTGTGTAGGGAATCATTGATAGGGAAGAATTATTAGGGAAGAAGGACACACATGACTGAGTTGCATGTACCGTGTGTCCTGCTTCTTTCAGTAGCTTGGCTGCTGTCAGTCCGGCCATCCCAGCTCCAACAATGACAACATGAAGGTTGGATACTTTTGGAAGGCCTTCCTTTGCTGTCTGCAGAAGCTTATTGTAGTCTGAGTGATTCAGACAATCAACCAGCTTTGCCTTCAGGGTTAAATCAGCAGAGAGGCCATGCTGCAGAGCTTCAGGAAACATTTAATTTCAAATTAATCTTGCTTGAAATAATTGATGAACTCAAAATGTGACTTGTTTTGCAACAAGACATGAGGGATGGAGCTTCTACGCTCACTATTGTCGGTCCCCTTACAATTTGTTTCGGTGTAGGAGCAGGCTTTAAACAGGGATGAGCAGGAACTGGGAGGGGAACATGTTTATACACTAAAACTATGCAGAATGGTGGATTATTGCAGATTTAGTTCAACACAGAGACCAGAACGTGTTTTTCTGTCTGTCAGCTGCAGAACTGGAAGAAGGAAAAACAAGAAGTCCTTTAAAAAGTTTTGTATAATTTCAACTATTATTAATTTGCCAAAGTAAAAGTGAAATTTCAGGTTTCATATAGTGAATTATCTCTAAATAATTGTGAATAGAAGTGAAGCATTGTGTGAAATCCTGATCCTCCATTCCTCCTCAACTTAAATCAATTAAGTTGGTTCAACTTAATTACATTAATTTTTGCAACAGTTTGCCCTAAACAGAACTTAAGATTAGTAATAATGCTGAGACAAAGACATAAAAAAAATTGATGCAATTAAAGTGCTTTGATAAAATTTTGGTGAGGTTTACATTTACTTTGACTTTATGTCTCTGCAGACATGAATACAGTCACGGCCATAAGGGTCAGAATGGTGTGTTGACGTGACATTAATGACCTAATGAGCACAACCAATTTCCAGTGTTTTAAGAGCAAGGATGTGAGAAGCTGTCTGGTTATCAGGAAAATACCTGAAAATACAGCAATGTTTACTCTTATTACTGGAAAACAAAATGTTTTCCTGCACAATATATGAGAAAGCCTGGACTTCCAAGCATCGATATGTCGTCTTTCATCACTCATTCAAATTAATTCACGTCACACAATTTTATTATAAAAATAAAAGAATAAATTAAGCAATTCAACCTAATTGAGAAAATCCCAAAAACTTCCTGCAGTAAGAAAAGCTGTTTCACTCAGATTTGGTCAGTGGAGTTGTTCATGAATAGGAATAAAACAGAAGTTTGGGTTGATGTTATATTATTTAGTTTAAAATCAGTAAATTCAAAAATGCAAAATGAAACATGTGATGACAGAAATTAACAGTCATTTTATTTGACTTTTGAATTAAAACCAAGCAAAAGTTTCTAAGTCACAGGCTTTGCAGAGCGAGTCTGGTCATCTATAAAAAGGTAAAGTCATTGCAGGTGGACTTGTTTGTGTCTATTTCTATAGTTCCATGCCATTTATTCATGTGTATGAACGTCACATTACCCTAGTCCTAATCAATATGTGATTAATTCCAAATCTAAGGCTGAAGGCACTGACTAATGCAGGAAAACTTCCAGGTGTGGTGTGATGGTGTGATGATGAGAATTCCAGCAGGCGGAGTAATGACTTTGCTCTGTTAGAATCTGAATTTAAAGCTTTTCTAGGAGTGAAATTCTGAGTTGTAGCAGTTCTGTGTCACAGCCGAGGAAACACCTAAATATGCAAATCAGACTTTTTGCTTCTTTGCTCAGATTGTTGATGCTTTTCTAGCTCAAGTCGCCCAAGAAAAGACGAGACTCTGATGAAATGGAAGCACAACCAATGAAATGGAGATATTGTGAGTATTGTAATGGTCATGCGATTTTCTGCTTTCTGGTGAACGGACTGCAGAGCTGCTACTGAACTGTACATACAGAGATGTTGCTGAATGCATCCTGGATGCATTTAAGACTGAATAGGACAACACAAAGAAAAATAAATCCCAGGGATGTAGCTATATCTAAAGTCATACTTCCTTAACACTTTTACATTTAAAGCTCAACTTTATCAGGAGTCTTTCACCTTTTATTTGTCACTCTGGGTTTAAGTATTTTATATTTACACCTCCTACCCTACCACTTACTGGCACAAGAAACCAGATATTCCAAGCATCGACTTATGTTCAGATAAGTCATTTTGTCTACAGTCACATAATTAGAACTGCAGCTTTTCTGTTCAGGAAAACAGACATAGAACTGTTTGTTCTCACAAGACCAGCAAAATAATACAATGTTTTCAATAAACTTTATCCTGATTGCTCTTTTGTATTTACATTTGTACTACATTTGTACAGAATGATTCCTACAACTCCATTAAAGAAGGAAAAAAAACAAATCCCTGAAATTAACTGAAACTGGCTAAAGTAATAATAAATAATCATTTGTAAAAAATTATGACATTTTTTTCTTGATTGTGGTTCAATAGCAATATTTGTAAAATCAAGCAAAAAAAAAAAGAAATGAATCTTTCAGGAACTCTCCACCAGACTACACCAGTCCACAGGTATTTTGGCCCACTACTCAACAGCAAAGCAATTCTCTAGTACTGTTATTTGTTTTTCATTGTTTTTTCAATTCTATCAAAAAAAGTGTCTTATTTCATTAGATCAAATTTAACACATATACTTTATTAGTATTTAGGCTATTGTTCTTTCTCTTCTGAATAATTTTGCAGACATGTGTAACAATATCCAAGGGTTATATTGTGAGTGGAATTTAATGCGCTGGAGATGTTAACATTTGTCTCCCTCCAATGGCCGAGTATGTAATTTAAGTATCTAACCCCCAGAAAGGATGATGAGATGTGTGTTTTTATATCGCTGTTATATTTGGTGTATGAAGGCTTTTTTATTTTCCTTTTATGCATGAATTCTTCTTAATGTGTAACGCACTGAGTTTTCTTGTCATGACACCTTGTAAATCAAATGTAATTTGATGTGTTTCTCCTCTTGCAACAGCAGGTGGTGTCAGCGGGCTGCTGTTCACTCTGCTCTGCAGCCACAGCGCTGCCGTCTGAGGGAAGAAATGACCGACTGTTTGCTGGACAAGGATTACGACCAACTGCTGCAGACAGTGAAGAGAGGTCTTCCCCACACAGACACAAGCCATCATATTGTTACTGTATGGAAAATAATTACATGTTGTGGGGTCATTGTAATGATGAAGGTGCTTATTTAAATATTGAAACTGGCATTCACAAAGGAAAAAATCCCCAAAATGATAGATTCTGAGCAGGAAGAAAGTTGTTTAAATAGTATACAACAGAAAAAACAAACAGGAAAAATATTGACACATGATGATTTTATTGTTGTGCGTGGACATTTTTGTCCACAAAGGTCACCCGATGGCACTGAGTCTGAAAAAGGCCCAGGGGACACCCCCAAAGGCTGCAGTGACATTATTTACTAAAATTATGAGAACTCCAATGTACTCAGAGTTAACCCCATCAGTCAGTATCATTGAAAGAGTTCATACCTTTTACATTTAATGGGAGTGGAACACAATAATGTTTTAGACCAACTTGAAACATTCAGAGTCTTTACAAAAGTATGATATAATTTCTTAACCCCCTACTTAGTCAAACTTCAAACTTCAAACTTTATTTATTTATAAAGCGCTTTTCATGCGGTTTGGCAACACAAAGTGCTTTATATAATAAAAACAGATTTAAAACATAAAAGCCTTCACACATTGCATTAAATAAAAAACACAAGCTTTTCCAGTAAATTTGCTCTCACTCAGTAACACAAGCATTCACACACACACACACATACACACACACACACACACACACACACACACACACAAATAAGTGAAATAAAGTCCAACGTTTCTGTCTCTTAAATGAATGTAATAAAATCAAATCATCAATGGCACAGTAGTTGATCCTTAATCCTCCAACCAGTCAGTGGTTTTGTGAATTGAAAGCTAGGAGATTTTTGTGTGTTCAATGTAAACTGGACTTCTTACATTATTTACATACCTTCCTTTTACACTGTTATTGGTCTACGTTGTCCAGCTAGATGGCATCACTGCTGTAACCATAACTTTTCTAGGACATAGTGAGCGGGATGCTCTGCACATCGGGTAATTCTGAAATAGCAGATGATACACCCTTGGTTCTCTTAAGTTCTTTCCACTGGTCTGTATTTAACTTCTGTTTTTTCAGATGACTCAGGATTTCATGACTCTATGATGAAATACAGTAATGTTTTCTGGACTTCCCATCAATACGTGTGATGTGATGTTTCCTGGGCTAGCCCTAGTCTTTTTTGGGTCCACAATCAACATTGTGATCCGTCTAAACTAACTCGGCACCAGTGCTAAACCATTTCATTTACTGTCAATATACTGTACCACACTCATTAAGTTGCAATATTTGTTTAAGTCATTCTGGTGTCACTACAGAAACCCTAAATTAAGTAATATAGTCCTAGGAATGATGAAAGTAATCCCCATGTGACAGTTAAGGTCCTGTTACTATGCCTCCAATGGATCATGTGCCCTGGCTACTCGGACACAGGGATATCTTTGCCTGAATAGTCATCCAAAGATAAATTAATGTGTGAGGAGGTGTGGCACAGATAAATATGCCAGGAATTTGATGATGGACACTAATATCAGGATGAGGATAGCCACCACATTCACATAAGAGACACCATGAGGGCTACTTCACAATGGAGCTTCCTTTATCTCTACGGAAACGAGCCTTCATGATTCATTTCAAACAAAGTTAGGGTCATCTAGTTTAATAGAGCTGGAATGATAACCTGATTTCTGATCTTGAGTTTCTGTCCCTCAGGGATGAGACAGATGTGTCTGTATCAGCAGAGTCTCTGCTTTCATGACTTCCAGAAGCTCTAAAGTGCACATTGATATCTTCATGATTTTTTCCATTCTCAACTGCTCAGGGTTAACTATGTTTGGTTTGGTTGCTGATGTTTGGTAGCGACTTTTATCTAAGTTTCTTCCAGTCATGTAGCTTAGCATTGCAGCCATACTACATTTTAGCACCGATGCTTCCTGGTGTCTACAAATGTCATCTGGACTGTAGGATCTCTTCAGGGAGAGCTTAAATGTATTTGCACTAGACTTTTTCCATTTAAAGCCCTTCAAACCAATCTTCACTTCATCAGTGAGAAGGAGATAATATTGTAATAGTTCTGGTGTTCTGGGAGTTCTGGTATAGGTTGGCTCTGCTGTGGGGCTGGGACGCAAGGGAGCGCAGTCTGTTAGGTGGAGGGGTTACACAGAGACGGACAAAAGAAGAAGGGTTGTTGAGTTTTTGGCGAGAGCTGTGAGGAAGTAGTGAATGTTGGAGGGAGTTCTAATAAAGATCACTAAAGCGAGAGTCGGCGTCCTGTGTCATTACTGCTGCCGGGGCATTACAATATCTTGCAGAAAAATATGATCAGATGAGATGTGGCCTGCAGACGAAACTGAGGTTAGAGTAGTTTTATTTCCTCTTACTCTGAGATGTGGCCCTTGAGAATCATCTTTCTCACAGTGGGCTTGATGCTGTGGTCTTAGATGAAGAGATAAAGGTGGTCGTTTCGACAAAGCCAGCTGTGAAAGTTTCTGATGCAAAGACTGCCCATGAAACAAACTGCGGCAGCAAATCTGACCAGGATGAGATTATTTAAATATCACCAAAGAGCGCAATGGAAAAGAGAGGTTCAATGTTCTGTCATGAAAACAACTTAAAGCTCAAATCAGGTTACAAAAAGAAAATAAGTGGGTTTTTTTGTTTCTTACCCGAGTTCAGAAGTGGTTTTCATGACTTCCTGTGTTGCCAGGGCGTGGCAGATGTTTGGTTATTGCCTCATTTACTCACAGATCAGACTTCACACAGCGACGAGGGTTGTCTACTGAGGTGTAAGCATTTCAACCTTTTACTAATCTTCTCTGTTGCTTCTTTTACTGTAATTAGCTAGTCTTTTTTTAATATAAATTATGTGTAATTCTTATCAACTATACAATTTATGTGGTAATATGAAAGATTTCCTTCAAAATGAATATATTTGAAGTCATTGCTAGAACAGGAAGCTAAATTACCTATTAACAAGGTCAGGAACTGAGAATGTGTGGCGACATTTGAAGAAATGCAGAAGCTGCATCAAATTACTGCTGATGCAAACTAAAATAATTGATCTCACAAACCACTTTGGAATTTCTGTGGATAATGAATGAAAATATGAATGATGGTAAGCAGAAAAAAGTAGGAATTGAAATAAAGAAATGGTTTTATACGTTTCTTGGCAGATTCTTTCAAGTTCTGCAGATTGTTCTGAAAGCATGCAAAAGTAAAACTTTCACCACTTTTTAATGTTACCATTCATTTAGTAACCATTTAACAATCCTGGCCTTGACAATCCTTGTCTCGTTGGTGAAGAACTGTACTTGTATAGCGCTTTTCCAGTCACGTGACCACTCAAAGCGCTTTAACCCCACATGTCTCGTTCACCCATTCACGCAGCACCTGTATTGAAGCATACTTGGTGCTAGTAACTACCAATCACACACAATGCGGACAGCAAATGCACAGCTTAAACACAGTTAACACACTGAAACAATCCCATTTTCGCAGAAGGTATTAAACACTGTTGACAAAATATTACCTAAGATTTGGGAAACTGCTTTTCAGCCTCATTTTTCCTTACTTTTTTGAAGTGTTCAATGTGCAAAATTCTGACTTATGTCAACAGGTTCCACCAACCTTATTAGAGAAAGGTGCACCTTTGGAAGAATGAGGACCG
>JBBBVT010058875.1:0-10032 GCA_037177035.1 Craterocephalus eyresii | reverse complement strand
CACACACACACACACACACACACACACACACACACACACACACACACACACACACACACACACACACACACCTAGAGGCAGGTATTTGAATAAAAGCTTTTCAAGCAAGAGTGAAGCAGAATGAGGCTCAGACCAGTGAGGAGGAGCAGGGAGGAAGAGAGGAGGTTAAACGCTGGAAGGAGCGACAGGAGGAATGTGTTGGATGAATGAAAACAAAGAGTTCAGCTAAATGGATGTGCTTGTCATGTGACCACTCACCCATTGACACGTTCACCCTCTCACATCCACACCCCCGCTGGTGCAGGATGTCAGCTCTAACACGGGAGGCCACAAACTCTGAATATGGAACGAGTAAAACTTAATACGAGACAATATATATAAAACTTAATATTGCACGATGGAAAAGTTTCTAATTTAAAAAAAATGCATCAATGCCATTCATTTTCAAGTCTAATTTAGATAAAAATCATATTCCCCCTTTTCCTTCTCACTTAAGTTTCAACATTAACCTGTTTTTGCATCATAATAATACACTGTAAAATAAAATAACAATAATAAACCAACAAATAAATAATATTTCTCAATGAATGTGCGTCCATTCAAGCCTGTGTGTTGGAGCAGCCAGAAAAAAAATCGATAGTTATAGTTGAGTTTGTTGCACACTCATATAGTCGTCGGTCTGTCTGAGCTGGGGAAACCTTCAGGACTGAAAGAAGGGGAAGTCTCCTGACATTATCTGACAGATACTGTTTTAGTGCACAGACGGTAAAATAAACAGAGGAAGTTTAAACCAGTTGAGCCGCAGGTTTCTGATGAGCTGAAAGAAGCTCTGCGGGAAGTTCGCACCGTCACCATTTCGGTTCTGTCACGAGTCTCGTTGTTCCAGGACAGCTCAAAAATAGCCATGAGGCTGTAAGGTGGGGAGGGATGATTGAGGACCATCAGATTCTGAGCTATGAGCTAACAAAGCTAACCTGGAGCTAACGGAAGCTAACCAGCTAACGGAGGAAGGCGGCTAAAGCTAAGGCGCTGTTAGCGGCTAAAAACCGCGGTTGTGCTGCTCTCGGCCTCGTTTTCCCGGATATCTTGCACCTGTCAATCAAAAGGACACGCCCCTAATTATTAATAATTTTGCCCCTAGTGGACGTGGGGGAACCGCTGCCCCTAGTGGACATGGGGGGAACCGCTGCC
This sequence comes from Craterocephalus eyresii, assembly GCA_037177035.1. Lineage (NCBI taxonomy): Eukaryota > Metazoa > Chordata > Actinopteri > Atheriniformes > Atherinidae > Craterocephalus > Craterocephalus eyresii. The sequence goes on along the minus strand of JBBBVT010058875.1, from coordinate 8,841 downwards.
CCTAGTGGACATGGGGGTAACTGCAGTTTATTGGCACTTCGGCATAGGCTTCATGTTTCTAAGCCGGAGGCTGCTGATTGGTTACTTGGCAGTAAAGCATTTAGGAAACTTCTTTGCAAAAAGGATGTGAAAATGTGAGGAGAAGAAAATGAAAAATGTTAAAATTACTTTTTAAAATGTATGACATGTAAAGATATTTTTATCCAAACTTATGAATTGGGTCGTTTCATTCTGCTTTTAGAAAAAGGATCTGAAAAACATGTTTAAATCACATGATTTATGTCCTTTATTTAACCAGATAAAAACCCATTGAGATCATGGTCTCTTTCGCAAGGGTGACCTGGGCAATCAGGTTAATAATGCAATCATGAAAACATGTAATTCCTGATCTATAATTCAATTTTAAACGTGCAATTATACAATGTTAACTGGATATTTAATTTGAAATGAAATGTAGTCATCTATATTCTTATTTCACAAAGCTTGGTTGCTTTTCTGATGCCTCTGCTCCTCCAGCTGCTCTAAGCTTAGTTGGGGCTGTGTGGGACTAAAAGTCGTGGTTTCAGTCACATGACGTGTCACACTTGTGAAGAAATGTTTCCGTGTTTCGCTCATGTCTGAGATGTGGATGAAACGTTAGATTTCTGCTTCCATTGTTGCAGCTTTCCTCTCCGAAGCAGGAGACGGATGCCGTCCTGCTGCTAGTCAGGAGCTGCTGAACGTTCGCCTCATTATGAAGCTAAGTGGCTCCGAAGGACAGCCGTGTGTGCGCGTGTGTGTGTGTGCGTGAACTAAAAGGACCGCGTGCATCGCAAGGCCAACCTGTACAACCTTGTTGTCACTAATAAAGAGTTCCTTCCCATCCAGGAACAAACAAACACGCAGCGATGCTTTGACATGCAGATGAAGGGAAGCTGCAGCTCCTGCTCCGGCCTTGTATCCTGCAGCAGGTGGATAAAAGCTCCGCTCGCTGTAAATAACAGCAGCGCAGCAGGAGGCTGTTCAGCTGCAGGGGGGGGGGGGGGGACCATGAAATATCAATTAATGTAATACAATGGAAAAAGTATCAGCATTTACTTTTTTTGATTATTCTGGAATCAGTTTTATATAATTAAATTTAGTGGAGGTTAATTATTTAGACATGATGATCCTGACTGCTTGGTCTCTGTCTAACGCCGCTCAGCATCCTGTTCTGTTTTACGGATCTAAAGGAAACTCAGCTTTCGGGATTCATTTTTATTTTTTACAGCAAAAACTCTGAATCTTACCAAGTGCATTTTCTAATGTGTAAAATATCTCAGTGTGCCTAAAATCAGATCCAATCAGCTAAAGAGCAACATGTCAGAGAAATGCAGGAACTGCTTTCAAGGGGGAAATACGACTTCTGAGCATCAAAACTTTACAACACTAGAAAATATAGATAAAAAGAAGTTTTTCCAGCTCATATCAAGATCTTGTGAAGCTCGAATTTATTGTCTTATTCCAAGAAATTGCCCGGTGAGACTGAGACTGGGACCGGTGTGGCCCGGTGAGACTGAGACTGGGACCGGTCCATCTTCTTCCTGCAGAGGAAGAGGAGAACATAAACATTCTGAACAGCTTCATCCTGATCATTGTTAGAATCTCTGAGCTCTCAGTGTGGAGGAAGCTGTGCTTCATCATCATCCTCTTCCTCCTCCTCCTCCTCATCATCATCATCATTATCATCTTCACAATGATCAACATCATCTTTCATCATCATCATCATTATCAACCAATGGTATGTGTCTGCTGCCCCAGAGACCGCAGGTTCAGACCCGCAGAGTCAGAGCCCTTCTTTTCTGTGACACTGCCATCAAAACTGCTTTTCCAAACCATCGGGTCGTTCTTAGCTGCCCCTTTCCCCATAATATCGTCATTGAAATTGAAATAAATAGGTGTACGGTTCATGTTAGTGTATAAAGATTAATAATTTCTCTTTAGGTATCAATACTTGTGATTACAATTTAGCATAAAATATTTTCCTAACTGTTACAAAGGCTGATTACAGGAGTCTAATGAATAATAGTGGATTACAGTCTGTTCCATCCAAACGATTCTTCATGCTTACACAGGAATAAGTACTATATATACTAATGTACACACACACGCACACACACACGCGTGATAATACAAAAGGATAAAACAGATTCAATAAAACTTTTATAAAAGACAGACATTTTCAGTGCAAACATTAAAAGATCTCCTCTTTCTTAAGATGAAGAATAATGTTTTGGGAGTGATACATAAATGTATTTGCTCTGATAGTTGAGCCTTTTATTGGAAGTGGTCTGAATTAGAATTAAGACATAAATAGGTAGGCTACTGCATCTCCTCATCAAATGCTGAACCGAAGCGACGAGATGATACGGTGTATGTGTACTGCATCTCCTCATGTATTCTGTACACGTACTTGTCTGTTATTACGTTAGTATTAAAGGTCGGGAACTTTGAGCAACCAGATTTACCTGTCACCATCTGAAACACGCTTGCTTTGGTAGCTTAGATCTGGGTGTCAGCAGGAGGGCCTTCAGGTCATCTTCAGGGAGCATGTCTTCAGGAAGGATCACTCTGTGTTGTGTTGCTCAAACCATCCTCTCCAGGGTGAGTTTCATGTGCTTCCTTCGGGCCTGTGTATGATTGTGTTATGGCTGCAAAATCAGTTTCCCCTCAGGGTCAATAAAAAGAATCTGAATCTGAATCTGAACAACATCTAAAGTTCCATGTGGAGTTCCTGTTTTCATGCTGTCTCAGTAAAACGCAGTAAAAAGAAAAACGCAGTAAACTTTGAGGAAAACTACCCTGTGTTTAGTTTTCACATTAAGTACGACATCAGTTTGACAGGATTAAACATATAATGTGATTCACGCTGTTGATTAATACTTACGCTCCGGTCGCCGTCCATGTTTGTTTGGTTTATGAGGAAATAGAGGGAGCTATGGTAGAAAAAAGAAGGGGACTACACCTGCGGGTCTGACACAGCCTTCTCTCACTAACATCAACTTTATCATCATTTTCATTATCTTCTTGAACATTATGATCATCCTCAGCATTCTCTTTATCATCATTATCATTTATCACTGAGTAAAAAGATGCTTTCACATGTAAAACCTCCATTATCTCACTTAAAAAGCAGGAAGTTCGTCAGAGTGTCCCTGAACGCACCTCCATGCGCCGCCTTCAGGTGAGTCCGGTGATGTCACCATTATCTACCTGCTGATGCAGCTTATCTGATCACACTCGGGTTTTCCCCAGGTGTGTGTGTGTGTGATGCTATCTGAGCATGACCCCCGCCCTGACCCCTCATCAGGTAACTCACCTGAGCTCCGGCCGGGTCACATGTAACCCTGCTGCTTTCCCATGACCTCTGATCCCTCCCGCCTGCCACACACGCACTCACTTTCCTGTTTTTCACATCGACCCGACAACGTGTGAGCGGACGGGCGGAGAGGTGAAAATGCTGCCCCGTGATTGGACGGTTTCCTCTGCAGGTGCGATGCTGCAGCGGAAGCCGCATGAAGCCAAAGCTGCTGCGTGCCGATGAGACGGGGGGGTCAGTGTAGCCACGGCCGTTGCCACGACAACCCAGCCTTATCTGGACAGGTGATCAGAAAGCCTGAGGCTCCCGCTAATGAAGGAAAGGGTCAAAGGTTATCTCTCCTCCAGGTTTTATGAGTCGGCGGGGGAACATGTCAGCTGGTAAAGCTCGGCTTCCTGCTTCCAGTTAAAGCTGCACGGTGGAGCTTTGGCCTTCACCACCAGGGGGCAGGCTTTTACTTTTATTCATCATTCATTCAGTTTTTCCAACGTTTCCTTTCTGGAGGAGGGAAATAGAGAAAAAAAACTTCTTCATGACTTCTGGCTTCATCCATATTACCTGAAAAACCATCAAGACGTAAGTACAACAAGCGAAGACTACCGTGGATCTCCGGGCTGATGCGGACGGTGTCACTGCTGGAACTGGTGTTAACTGGTGACCAGTGGAAGTGATGCTGGGAGCTGATTGCAGCCACATGCAGGTAAAATTCATGTTTACAGTCATGGTCGAAAGTTTATGGTGCGGAAGTCGGTTGGTGACGTCATTCCGAGGTAAACCGCGTTCCAGTTGCACAAACTCGGAAAACATGGATCCTCCAGCAAAGCTGTGTGTGTTGTAGCTCTTTAAGAGTACAAAGAGCTACTTTTAAAATATTGCTTTTAGTCACGACGTTTCCCCTCCTGTGGACGACAGTGAATGCGTGTTTGTACGATTATACTGCACTTAAAGCCAAAAATCATAAAATAATTCTAATTAATCTGTCAATTTACCAGCAACACTTAATAAACTACGATATTTATGCAACACTTCACATTTCAAAAATGTTATAAGCAGCAGCTGGTACTACTGCTGCTATATGGTGGTATTTACATTTAAAAAGTAAAAGAAACTGAACATGTAAAGCGAGAAAACAAACAAGGGACGCAAACTGGGCGCAGACATCTTGAACATGTTCCGTTTGTTTTTATGAGACGTGAATTTTGTGTTTCGTACCACAAACTTGGTGATGAGCGAAAGAAAAATGAAATTTACAGATTTCACCGGAGCTGTTTTTATCTTCAGAAAACTGATTATTTTTCGTCAGTGATGCTTTATTTCTACATTTAAATCTTTGCTGAAGCTTAAGAGTAAATTTCCAGATTTTGTAGATGAAAAAAGAAAACAAGAAACCATGAGCAGAACAGTTCAACATGAAAAGAAAAGTAAGGAAAAATAAGAGGAGAAAATTTTCTCATGGGAATTAGTTTATTCCAGTCGTGTAGATGTGTTGATGGTTCTGGTGTTTCCAGCCGTGTGGCGGACAGCGAGGTCGTGCCTCATCCTGGACGAGCCGACATGTTGGACTTTAGAGGCTCAGGTGGGATTAAAATCTCTTTCTGATCTTTTTTTATCCTGTTTAAGGGTTTAAAACACCTGAACCAGACTTCCAGCCTCCTGATCCACCCCAACACCCACAGCTCCATCTGCTGGAGACCAGCAGCATGACCGTCTGCAGGAGTCTGTCTGCTAACCACCACACCGCTTCATCTAAAAACATCTCTAATAACAATCAGTCCAATGTTACGTTGAATACTTTAGGGGCTTCTCCTTCAGTCCTGGTTCTTGTTTTGTTTACATTTTGACATAGAAGAGCAAATCTGGGTAATTTCCCTTAAAGCTACATCAGAGAAAAGCAAAAAGAGAAAAATGAACTGAAGCTTCAGGAACTTCTATGACACAAAGAAACATTAAATCAGTTTTTATCTGGACATTAAAGGTTTTTTCGTGTTCACATGTTTGTTTTTTTTAATCAATTTTCCCTTTTTTCAAGCGTTGTCCTTCAGAAAAACACAAGCTCACACGACCGACCCCTGCGCTTTGTCCACATCTTCCAATAACCTGCAGCCAAGGGCAGCACCTGAACGCCACGCACAAACACAAGCTGAGGAGCCACACACCCACACACACCACAATGATGACTTATTGATTTGTTCGGAAGTAGCAGCATCTGGGGGAGTGGGGGGGGGGGGGGGGGTTGTGAGGACAAACAACAGCAACCACAGCTCATCATCAGGTAAATGCTGCAGGTTCAGAGCGAAGGTCCCGTCTGCAGGAAGTCAATGTCGCAGCCTTGGACGTGATGGAAACAGATGTGTGTGTTTGTTTTCTTTTTTCCACATCCTTATTCTCTGAAAGTGGAGAATGGGACATACGAGCTGGAGGAACGTGGCCAGCCGTGTTCACCTGGCTGTTTATTTTCCGTTTACATTGCATAGAGAGGACCTGTCTCTGATTTTAGATGCATGTGATGCAGGTTGTAGGGCTGCACGCTGAGGCCATGTTGAGCCACGTCCCGAAGCTCCTGGGAGTGTGTTGCTCCTGACTGCGACTAATGCTGCGTTGGATTTGTCTCGGAAGTCGGAACTGGGAATGACGTCACATCCAAGTTGAGAGCGTTCGGGTTGACCAAGTCGGAAGACTTGCAAAAATCACTATGTATCTCCTTAGTTGGTCGTAATTTCGGAGGCTAAACATGTTAGCAAACAGCTTCTAATGTTAGCAGAGAGATCACAACCATCGCTTTTACTGTATTTAGCGTTTCAAACATGCGTGCATTTTGTAAACTTACTGTCTGCATAGAAGTTACAAAGCACTATGTTTTACTCTGATCCATGTACAGTTAAACAAGACTATTTAAACATAAATCTGGTTATTTTTGGTTTCAGTCACCATTGATTTGTTGGGAAGCCATCTTTACTAGGTGAAGTCGGGCTTGGTGGGACTACCCCGACTTTCCGACTTGGATTTCCGACTTTGCGGAGCGTTCGGGTTGTATTTCCAACTCGGAACTCGGAAAATCCGACTTTTGAAGACAAATCGAACGCACCATAAATGTGAGAGCGAGTAATTTTGCGATCTACTTACGCATGTGCGACCAATAAATTTGCGGGTTTATTAAAGTAGTTTTTATTGAATTTATTTATTACCTTACGAACTTCTGCTCCCCTCTTCAGTCCAGAAGTTCACAGTAATGCGATGATGAGCTGGTTGCAGACTGAAATTAAAACCGAAATAAACTTTAAAGGTAGAGATGGATCCGTTCCCCAGCTCTGTCTGTAGGCTAAACACTGTTCAAACCGAGCGCCCTCCCCTCGCGCTCATCTGCTTCCTTTTTATTTGTGCCGTTTCCTCCAGTCGGTGCAAAGCACTGCGTCCTTCACTTGCTCATCGGCTGGCGGTAAAAACACAAACTGCTGAACCGTCCCGACCTCACCAAGGCAAAGGGAAAACCCAAATACAGGCAGGGGGAGAGGGAGCTGCAAACGGAGTCACCTCCACACGAGAGCAGAGGCCCCGAGGTGTAGATGGAGACGGATTTCACTCGTACAAGTCTGGCTTTTATTTTCAATAGAAGAGCACCAGACACTACCTTTAATCCAGAAGATAAATGTTAAGGAAGAGGAAAGCCAATTTGTGAGAGCTCACCCAACCAAACCCATTAGGATGAATACAAACCCATCTAACCCTAACCCTAACCCGCAGTCGGACGGACCTGACCAACCTGCTGATAGGCCTGCATAACCTGCAGCCCGGCTGCTCCTGACCTCATTAAGTTAACAGCTGTCAGAGATGTTCACAAGTCCTGAGCTACAGCTGTCGTCTGTGCCTATCAGGGTATGAATGTGTGGAAATGTTAGTTACTAGCACCAAGTATGATCCAGTATAGGTGCTGTGTGAATGGGTATGAATGGGTGAATGAGATGTGTAGTGTGAAAGCGCTTTGAATGACTAGAAAAGCGCTCTACAAGTACAGTCCACATAAAATTCTTCTTCTTCTTGTTCTCAGCATTCAGGAGCAGAAATAATCTTTACCTGTAACTGAGTAGTGCTCTGTCCCGCTCCTCTGGAGGATTTATTAGTTGGATTCATACAAGAAAACCTGCAGATAAACATAGAAATTTACTCAGATGAGTAAATAAACTCTTTAACATATCCAAGAGTTTTTCATGTCTAATAAAACTCCATCTGGATCCACGGGACATTTGAAATACTTATATTACAGATTGTAGTGATTTTCCTTAAAGTAGAGAGGGTTCTTGTTCATCTTTCTATGAAAAATGATGAATGAGGAACATGGCTGCAAACGTTCTGAAATGTACTCTCAGTAAAATTGGCTAAATCCAGAAAACAAGTTTTTCTCACTTCACATTTCAGGTCATATCGTTTTTTCCCAGAAAACAACAGAAACAATGTGTCATTGCTGCACACTTTATTAAACATCTTTTACAAAAGCACAGATAGAAAATCACTTCATCCACCAAACACACACACACAGCTTTCCACTTCACCCGCAGTAAGACACCAATGTGGAAACAGCTCCTCCTGCAGGAAAGGTTCTGCCATTGCAGGCTCCTGTACTGCTTCCATAGAAACTTTTATCAGTTATCGGCTCAGAGCTGCAACCGTTCGTCAGGAAATTCCATCAATGCTGAAACAAAGCTGGAAGGTTCCAACCGTCCGTCCATCCATCCATCCATCCATCCATCCATCCATCCATCCATCCATCCCAAAATCCCTACATCCATCCATTCATCCATCCATCCATCCATCCACGCATCAATCCATCGACTGACCCATCCATCTATCATCCATCCCAACATCCCTTCATCCACCCATCCATCAATGCATCCATTCCAACGTCTGTCCATCTATCCGTCCATCCCTCGATACATCTACTGACCCTTCCATCCATCCATCATCCATCCATCCATCCACTGACCCCTCCATCTCTCCATCCATCAATCTCTACATCCATCCAGCCATCCAACACCACATCCATTCATCCATCTACTGACCCCTCCAGCTATGCATCCATCCCTACATTTATCATCCCTCTATTCATCCATCCACCCATCCATCAATCAATTCATCCATCCATCCTTCCGTCCGTCCGTCCGTCCAGCCATATATCCATCCATCCCTACATCCCAACTGGTTTTATAAGTTAAGGCCCATTTCTGCTCCCTGACGGACGTAAATGTGGGCGTCCGTTCCAAACGTCTTTGTGCGTCGCTGCCTTCATACTTCCATGCATTGTTTCTGTTGCTACGGCTAATATCTGCTAAGGGGCAGTGCTGAGTTCATTGTTGACTCCACAATACAACGTTAGTTTTAGACATCGGTTGGCGGCACAAACGCGCTGCTATAAAGTTGTTTCTAACCACCAAAACACCCTGAACACTTGTAGAACTTTATTTCAAAAGCTTGTGCAACTTCTAATGTTTTTTTCGCCGTCTTCATTCTTC
>JBBBVT010058874.1:0-10040 GCA_037177035.1 Craterocephalus eyresii | reverse complement strand
GATCCACGGCGGGGAGAAAGTAGTGAGCTTCGTGTCCGAATCGCCGTCAGAATGAGTGCCCTACATAGTGCGCTATGAAGTGCAGCCCTATGTAGTGATTGAGGGGTTAGGGCAAAGGGCGCACGCTCGGACACAGCCGGAGTGTTGGTGGTTAGAAACAACTTAATAGCAGCGCATTTGTGCCGCCAATCGATGTTTGAATCTAACGTTGTAGTGCGGAGTTTATAATAAACTCAGCACTGCCGCTTAGCGGAGGTTAGCCGTAGCAACAGAAACGACGCATGGAAGCACGAAGGCAGCGACGCATGAAGACGTTGGGAACGGACGCCCCAAATTACGTCCGTCAGGGAGCATAAATGGGCCTTAAGAAGTAGAGTCTGCTCTGATCTTTCTTGTAAATGTACTCAGTGTTGCCTTTCCACTCAAATCTGTTGTCCAGCTGAACTCCAAGGTACTTGTGTTCCTCCACCACCTCCACCTCTTCTCCCAGGATTGAAACACTTCTGTGTGTGTTCTTGTTCCTAAGGAAGTCAACAATCATCTGTTTTGTTTTGTTGGTTTTCAAGATGAGATGATTGTTACTGCACCATTTCACAAACTGACAGACCAGCTCTCTGTACTCTGCTTCTTGTCCATCACTGATACACCCAACAACTGCTGAGTCATCAGAGTATTTCTGCAAATGACAGGACTCAGAGTTGTACTGGAAATCTGAGGTGTACAGCGTGAATAGAAATGGTGAAAGTACACTCCCTTGTGGTTTTCCAGTGCTGCTGACCACCATCTCAGACATACAACTTTTCAGTCTCACAAACTGTGATCTGTTTGTGAGGTAGTTATAAATCCAGCTGGTTGTGGAGGGATCCACCTGGAATTTCTGGAGAATCGGACATAGCTCTATTGAGCAGATTTTGAACTCTGGGACTGACACTATCTGGACCTACAGCCTTGGTTAAGTTTCACCAGTTGTCGCATGACTTCAGGAGACAGAGTGGAGGAGGGGCAGGGGGCTATGTGACTGGCGCTCCTCTGGACCCAGCTGTCATATATTGAGTCCAGGAGCAGGAGAGGACTCTCCACCTGGGCCAAGTCCTTCCTCTCTTGTGCAGCTGCCGTACCACCCTGCTGCTCTCAGACCGAGGAGGCTTTCTATGGCGGCTCTGTAGAAGTTGGGCAGAAGCTGAGGGGAGAGGCCAGTCCTGTTGAGCTTCCTCAGAAAGAAGAGCCTTTGTTGTTCCTTCTTCACCAGGTGTGAGGTTTGTGTGGACCACGTGAGGTCAGATGTGATGTGGATGCAGGAACTTGATGTTGTCCACTTCCTCCCCAGGATAGAGCTGTGCTCCATCCCCCTGGATCTAAAGTCCAGAGTGAGCTCCTCTGTGTTGCTTGTGTTCAGGAGCAGGTTGTTATGTGAATAGCATCCTGTCAGCTGCTGGATCTCCTCCTATGAGACCTGCCATGGTGATGTCATCTGCAGACTTTACCAGCATGTTTGTGGGATGAACAGCAGAGCATCATGTGTGAACAAAGTGAAAAGAGCCAGGCTGAGCACACATCCCTGTGGTGTGCCTGTGATCAGGATCAGTGAGGATGATGTGCAGTCCCCAGTTCTCACCACTTGTGGCCTGTTGGTGAGAAAGTCTGAGATCCAGAAACACAGAGGGGTGTACAGTCCAAGGTTGGGGAGTTTCAGTGTCAGCTTCTCCGGGTTCACAGCACTGAAAGCTGAACTGTCCACAAATACCATCCTGATGTAGGTGTTAGGATGCTGCAGGTGAGTCAGCGCTGTGTACAGCTAATGAGACGGCGTCCTCTATCCATCGGCTCTCTCTGTAGGGGAACTGATGTCTGTCGAGAGTAGCAGGGATGACCTCCTTCATGTGACGTAATTAATTTATGAGGATAATATTGCTGCAAATATGCAAGCATTGTGGTTAATCTTGTATCTATTTTTCGTCACAGGTTAATCTCAGACGATCAGAGAACTGTGTAATAGTGGAAGTGTGCATCAACTTTTTATACACTTTGAGAAGCCCTGCTGATTCATTTCTTCCTATTTCATCTGCCTTCTCATTGTAGAAGATTCAGTAATTAACTGCAACTCTGATTAAACAATGTTTCTGTTTATTAATAAATAACAGAATTATCAAATTAATCTTTTCAACTGAAATACTGTTGAATTTTAATGGTAGAGAAATAATTTAAATATCCACCAAATATTTATAAACTTGTGTTTTATTAATTCATGTTTGTGTCTTGCAGACCTCCCTGTCACCAAGATTCCTGTGAAAGAAGATGAGGATGTAGTTTTACCTTGTTCCTTTGGTCATGTGGATATTACAAATAAGGCCTTTGACTGGACGAAAGAGAAGGGTGATCAAAGGGAGGTGTTTATATATCTCAGCGGTAATATATATGGTGAAGGACTTCCTGGTCAAGCTAAGGATTTCAAAGGTCGGGTCTCTCATTTTCCTGACCAACTCACATCAGGTAATGCCTCCATAAGAATAAATCCAACAAAAGTGGCCGATAGTGGAAACTACATCTGCGTGACTGCAACTCGTCCCCCCGAAATACTGTCCAAAGTAGAACTTACAGTCGGTGAGTACATTTATTGATCGTTTAAAAATTACTTAGTTCAGATTTCCCAGAAGGGCTCAGGTTAAATCAACTTGACATAAAATAACACATGTATAAAGTCCTGCTTCACTGCAGACTTCAGAATGACTTCAGCTAGAAGCTGCTTCTGTTACACAGGATACAACAGCTTTATCTTCATGAACCACAAATGGCTGGCTCAGCCCACTGCTGCCTCTTGCATTTCCTTTATGTTAGTGATTCTTTCCCTCCTTGTGTTTACTGCTCACATCTCTGTCTCTGTTTGTGATGCTTGCTCCTGTGGAACAAACACAGTTTATTTAAATCCAGGTTAAAGACTCTCCTGTTCTCTGCTGCTTTTACATAGATTCTATTTAACGATCCAAATCTGTACCGTTTCTTTTTTAATCTGATGTTCTCTCTTTTTCCTTTTCTCTTATTCGTTGTTTTTAATTTTAAATCATGCTTCTTATTTTCTGATGTTTACCTCTGCACACCGTTCTAATGCTTTTTATGTGTTATAAGCACTTTGAGCTGTCTTGTACATTCAATTTTCCATCTAAATAAACTCCTTCAGGATCCATCCTGCATGTTTTCAAAAGCAACTTTCCTTTTTGTCTGTTAGCTTTGCTTTCAGCCTCATTCCTAATGCTATCAGCTAATTCCCTGCCTCTGATCAAAGGAATGGAGAGACTACACCTATTGTTCATTTCTCTTTTTTTTGTCAAAGTCCTTAACTGATGTTTTTACAACTCTGTTACATACTCATGTATTTACTAATTGCAAGAAAGTGAATAAAATTACAGAGGTTGTGGCTCTTTATAACATCTCACAAAAGTCAATAATATTCAGTCAGGGACAGGGATTCACCCCAGCTCTTACTAAACTTACTAAATGGTCTTTTCTGTGAAGCAGCTGCAGCATTTATTAAAATAAACTGTCTTCTCATTATTCATTTTGATTATTTTTAAAAAGAAATAAAAACAGATTCACACATTTCAAAAAAATGTTTTCCCATGTTTTGTGTGTCAGTCCATTTATATATATCACATAAACAACTCAACATTTTCTCCTTCTCTTTTAGAGTGCTTCTTAACCTCTTAGGGGCAGATTACAGTCATGCACAAGTCTGCAGCTAAATACCAGTCAGTTTGTTCTTTGCCATTTAAAGACCATTAAAGAAAATGCAGGAATGTTGCATCACTGTGAAGTGAACTCTGAGGTTTCATGTAATCTATTAAACAAGTTGCTTTATAACAGGTTACAGTACATTTGTTATAGTATTCAATAGAAACAGGATGAACCAATGAATTTTACACTTTTTGCGTCATTTTCAAATAGAGTAAGTCAGTCATATTGTGATTTATCAGGAAGATATTAACATGACACTTTTCTTATCTTGTTTAAAGGATTTGTGGGGAATTTAAATCAGATAGGCTGAGGTGATTTGAATAAATTTCAGAAAGTGCAACACAGTGTGCCTCCAGCAGATGGCTACAGAGCTCTAGAAACTTTTCAAAATTAACTAACTTAAACAGTCAATCTTGTATATGATATTTTAAAATGTAAATCAATATTTACCATATCAATAAAAACTTGTTCTAAGTATGTATTGTTAGATTTAATATATTTAACGTATTTAAATTACACGCCATTTGACGAATAAAAACAGTTTTTCTGTTATATATTTATGTTTTATTTCCATAGTAGGAGTGAATTGTTTAACTTTGATAGGCAACAAGAGAGGTAATTTAATTGGCGATAAACTCGAAATGTTTACAATGAGCTGAATTTCTATTGGATAAGAGAAGTAGTGAGGGCACCCGCGCAGGCATACCCTGCTCTGACTGGCGGCGTTAAATGGCCTGAACCAGAGCACTCTGGCCTGAACGTTCGTCACTTTCGATCAAAGTAAAGATGCTGATTGGTTTGTTTTGCTCCTGGCCATTTACTGACTTCAGAAGTACTTAACATAGTTGGTAAAACATTTTGTTATTCCCTTTAAAACGATCGAAATAGTGTTGTCTCAGAAGTTTTAAATAACGCATTAAAACCAAACACAGACGACATTCTGATGCATTCAGGTAAATGGGACTTCCCCAGGAGTTTAAATGAGCGGCTATTGGTTTTGGGGGTTTTACGTTGTAAAACGAGTCCCGGTTCGTATGTTTTGTTTCTGCTTTGACAAGTTCTACTGCTTTTACATGTAACAAGACAAATAAATACATAAATTGCTTACTATTTAATGATGTAAAATACGGTAATAAATCCATATTCACAGGAATTCTCTTATCTGTTATAAAGGCGAACATGTCAGCTCTCAAACGAGGTATATGAACTTGTTGACGGTTTCAGTTGTCATGAAACATACAGTAGATTTATTAATTAAATTTTACTGGTAAAATTAGGGTCGCATGTAACCTCCGCATCTTAAAAGGTTAAAGGACAGAACTAAGGAAAACGTAACAGGTGAGTGGCGATTCTCATTGCGTCATCGATCATTGAACCTGTATGTGTTGTCAAGATGCATTATGATTCACAGTTCTACAGTAACTTTCAAATGTGTTCTAAAATTAGTTTTATAAATGAAGACCTTATTTTTTTCTAATGTGCACACTCCACAACCCCCATTGGTATATTTGCCTTTTCTGGTTTTAAATATTAAGTAAATTTACACAATATTTCCTTAAATTACAAATTGATTGTAGGATTTTTTCCCCTCCCATTTGCAGAAATAAATGGACAAATCATTACATCTTTTATATATCAAATCAGTTTTTCTCAGTAGCCCGCTAAACCTAACTTGTACCTAATAATAGCATATTTCAAGTACCAAAGACAATATCAGCATTTGCACTGGATTACATAATACTGTCATTATACAGGTGAATTAGGTGAAGTGTGAGATTGTGTTGGCCTTGCTGTTCTCTGATAAAGTTAAAATAGGATAAGGAAGATCGTGCAAACCTGTGAAGACTTTATGTATCACTCAGTAATGTAAAGTTGTTGTTGTAAACTGTTATCTCACGGCATCATTTTGGTAAGAACTTTGGTTTGTGCCTCTGTGACATTTATCTGAGTACTCGGACAACAGATGTAAACCTTGAGTGTTTCCTAAAGTGCTGCTCAGTCTCAGTTCCACAATGAAACTGAGTTTGTCAGGACTTATTTAATATGCACCTCTGTCATGTGAGTCAGCGGGTTTTTGCTATTTCTCCATCATTCTTACTTTCATAGAATTTCAAATTAATTTTCAAAAAAGAGAAAAACTCATGTATTTAATCTCTGTAAATATTTGGAATTTTGTTTATATTTTGTTCGTAGGTGCCTGTCCAAAGCCAGTTCTTAAATTACTTGATGGAGGGGTGCTGCTGTGTCATGTTTTGGGTGCTTCTCCACAACCTGAAGTAGAGATTCAGTACAGCAATGGAAACCATCTTTCTGCTGAAAAAGAGCATATACTTAAAGGAGACTACCACAACCTTATCCTCACTGCTACTGTACCCAAGGCAGACATCTACCGTTGTATTGCGAAACAATCAGAACTTTGTCATCAGATTTCTTCTGATTCCATCTGGGCTGCCCCCTCTGGTGAGTTTCTTCTCTGGTCTCTTTTATATGAATGTAATTATTTATATCTACTGATTACTGTTTAATCTACAAGTTTTAGTACCCACTCATATTGGATGTGAAGCAAGATTTGGTTTAAATCAGGCAAATTTTTTTTTAAAAAGAGACATTTAAAGTGAACATACTCATACTTCATTTTTCTTCAATGCACCAAGTAGAACAAGGAGACAGTCATGAGACATAAAAGGAAAGAAACTGCAGTTGTGATTTGCTGCAAGTTATTTGTTTTTGACAGTGTGCTCACAGTTAAAATGTTTTTTGCAGACAGAAATTCTGAATATTGAAAACTATCAGATTTATACATCAGACTATTTTACATCTTGAATATTTTTACATTTCAGATTTCACATTTCATATTTTCTATATTTTTTCTGCTGAGAATGAAAGTTTCTTCTAAATAGATTTTTATTGTAGGAATGATTTAAATCCAGACATTATTACTATTTTTGCTTTTTATTTGATCTCTTACTAATTTTTACCAAACACCAAAAAATGAGAAGAAGAGCATGGACGTAATGGTGCGCTAGATTTTTACATGAAGGTCAGTAGTGGAATCTACTAGGTAGTAGCCATCTTTAATAAGTTTTCTTGGAGCTAGAGAGTCTACCTCAGCTTTCTGAGACAATATCTGAATTCAAGTGGCATTTTTGTTTTCCCGAAATGGGAACTCAGAAAGAATGACTTCAGAGTACAAATCAAACTCACCACAATGGTGCCTTCAGACCAAAAGCGTCAAGAGTGTCAGGTTCAAGTCAATGTAAAGGGGTCTCAAGGAGCGGCGAGCCTTCCAGCAGCACGTTTTGAGCGTCCGGCACATCAAGTTTGGAGATGCTGAGCTTCGTGCGTCGAGTGCAGTGAATGCCAGTGTTGGAAAATCTGAAATTTTGCTGCTGGACACCGAGTGTCAAACAATCAGAGGGACTCAGCGTCCTGACGCAGTGACGTATTTTCTGACTGCTGAAATACAAAGTACCGGGAGAAATCTGTTCTCATCACTTTACAAAAGACAGAAATGGATGACAAACTAATCGTGGTTGTCTGTGACCACCCCGTTATTTATGACATGTCCTGTTATGGATACCATGGCAGGAACAAAAAGGACTTTGCAGAGCAAATAAATAAAGCCCAGTATTACATCCATCAAGATTCTAATTTATGAGCGTCCAGCATCCGACTTTGAGCGTGATGATTGTTTTTGATGTTCTTGCCGCTTTCGGTCTGAACATATCATAACTGTGTGAATGCAACAGATCAGAGTTTACTAAAACCAAAGCTTTATTAGGGCCTGGGGGCCCTGGGAATGTAATTCCTCCAAAGGAGGGCTTGGTACAAAATGTTTGAGAACCTGCAGCGTTTGTTCAGTTTAACTGAAGAGCAAAATAATTTCACCCAAAAAGTTTGATGACCGAAAGATGGGAAAGTCATTCCTGACTCAATCATCCTGATCCTATCTGACAGCTTCTTCTTTAGTTTTGGTCCATTTTGCATAGGTTAAGCTTGTGTTTGGAATGTGTAAATGAATAATTAATGTTTATGTGTGAATTGTGACAATCATTTATAATCATGTCATCAACAGAGTTTATAAAAATGTTTGTAATTCACTATAAAAGCATTATACCACTGCGCCTGTAAGGAGCGAGCAAATTCAGGTCTGAAGACTCGAATAAAAGTGGAGCAAAAAAGGAGTCTAGTTTCTACATCTCCTCAGGCCATCTTAGGTAACCATCTGCCCAAGAAACTGAAGACTTGTCATTAGACTTTTGTGGACTTATGTCACACTGGGGAGGGCAAGCCTTGTGGACTTATGAAGAGCTTTTGAAAGAAAGGACTATTTACCACATATGGGATGTCATTCTCAGAAAACTTTAAGAATATTCTGAGACAGTTTACTCACTATCCCTCCCTGAAGGAAGGACAAAAGAGAATTTTTGGATTATTCTGCTGGTTTTAATCTCTCCGCTCCTTTGTCACAGGGCTGATACATGGACAGTATTTTTGAAGAATCCTCTTATTTTGGTCCAACGCCCAACAGCCCGGATTATGAGTTGCAATGTATTGTGATTTTAAGCTGGTTAGATTTTTACTATCATCATGAATTACTTTATCCTGATTTAGATTTTTTGTTGATTTTCGATTGATTTTACTCATTTATCCTACTGATTTGTATTCCTCTCCTTCAAAGGCTTCAATAAAATTAAATCCTGCATTTAAAGTTAAGTAGTTTTCATTTACTCACATCTTAGGTTGGTGAACCAAGTTCAGCAGAGATCCGCTTACCAGTTGAGATTTAGCCCTCTTACACGTCGTTTAAGCCCATTAGAGCGTATAAACTAACCTGGTCGATAACAAGTGCAATGATCTGAAGGTTGGTGCATAACCAGAGCGCTACAGTTCGGGTGGGGCATTAGGGATTGCTTGTCTACACCTTACTGTAGGGGAGACAGGACAGATTCTGGGAATTTAGTTGCAGTTGCAGAACCAGGGCCCAGTTGTTTAAAAGATATAATCCGGATAAAAGTTTTCCAGATTGGATCAAATCGTTTAAAACCAAAAATGGCTTATGTAATCCAATTACATCACATAATACAATCCCACCTTTTATCCAAATAAAACCTTCAATTTGGGTTGTTCAAACTTTGGTGCTGTATTGGTGTAAATTTGATCCAGAAAAGCTGGATTATTCTGATCCCCAGAGGAGGCTGGATTCATTGTGGATTCCAGGTGCAAAATATAAGAAAACTAAATTAAAACTGCAGCAAACCAGCCACCCTGCTTCAAAGAGCACATGTCGGTGGATGGATGGGCATATTTATAATTTAAATGAATTATCTAATTCGGGCTGCTCAGCTGTAAATATGATAACTTTCTTGAAGAATAATAAATATTTTTGATTTTCCTTTCATATTAATTTTACTAAGTTTTTATAACAATCATACATGGGACATTTTTCTTTAAAAATTCAGCTGAATGTGTCAGAGACTGTGTACCATTATTGCCTCTGTTGTTTGAACTGCACACATGAACGCACATTTGTGATGATTGTTATTGGGAGTTGCATTTACTGATTATTAGAGCTCCAAAATGATAAGAAACATTCTGTCAGGGACCTGGGGTGGACTGCGGGAGTTTCTCTTTTGGGCTTCCGCCAGAGGGTGCTGTGGCCACTACCTGGAGGTTGATCGGGGACCGCTGTGCAACGACACACACCTCCAGGTCGTCAGCTGTGCAGTATATATGGAGTAGGCTCCAAGTCACTCACTGCATGAGTGTCTTGCCAAGTGGTAAAACTCAGCCCCACTAAATTCTCCAGTGAACGCTTCTAATCTTCCTGTGATTTCTAGGATCCTGTCCAATTGGATTTCCGTTTATGGTTTCATGGTTTATTTTTTTATTTATTTTTAACAGGGACAATGCACACACTTCATCAACCTTATTTGACAAAACAAAAAGGAAAGATGCTGGTGCCAGGTTCTAGCAATAACATGACAAAGAACGGTAAAAATTGTGAATTGTGAAATGACAGACCAAATGAATTACCAATACAGACTAAGGAGACACTCCACCCCCTCAAACATACCACTTCTACTATAAAACCATTTATTAAACTCCATATATTTACATCCACACACAGTAACACCCTTAGGGCCTTTTCACATGGCGTGCTCGGGTCCGGGTCCCAGCACGTTTGACCACAGATTTTGTCCATGTGAATGTAAACAGGCCGGGCCCGGGCGTGGCACGGGTGGCCCAGATGGGAGGTAGTCCAGGACCCGGGCCACCCGTGCTCGAGCACGGATGGATGGCTTGTGAAC
>JBBBVT010058873.1:0-10040 GCA_037177035.1 Craterocephalus eyresii | reverse complement strand
TGGAGCCTTTCCTTATCCTGTGTAAGGCCCTCAATTTCTTTATGGTGCTCATATTTTGTTCTTTCAACAATATCTTGTAAGTTTTTCAACTCCTGCCTCAAACTCATGTTTTCTTTGTTCAGGGATCTGTTATAAAAACTCTCCTCTCTGAGATTTTCTAACTCAACCAACTCTACAATTTGAGTTTGTACGACTTTCTCTAAATGTTGGTTAGTTAATTCCAGATCCACGAGTTCAAAATCTGGTCCGTATCTCACCAGTCCTGGTTTATTCCATGTGCCTTCTCTAGAACGGTCATGTTTGAAGATCGACTCACTCATTTCCAGCTGGAGTTCCCTTTTCTTCGTCCGTTCACGGTTTAACTCTTCCTTCATCCGTCTGTTTTCTGATCTGAGGAACTTTAGCTCTGTTTCCTTTGTAAAAAGGCCGAATTCTTCGACGTGATCGTCATCTATCTGGGAAAGGGAAACGGGAGGTTGCTCCTTGGTACTGCTGCCTAGGCCGCTGGAAAGCAAAAAGTTTTTCACTTTGTCCTTCCTTTTTAAAGGATCTATTGGTTCACATTTGAAAGCCTGTGTAACAGGAAAAATGGGCGGCATATTTGGGGCCTGTTTGTTCATTTCAGATTCCAACTCCCGCATTTGAAATTCTGCAAAATGATTCGCTTTCATATTTTCTGGAGTTGGTTTGGTTTCTGCCGCAAGATCCTGGTTCAAACATGAGATGATGAGCTGCAGGCTGCTTTTTTCCCTCTGAAACGCTCTGGCCTGCTCCTTCAAAGAGGCCTCTAAATTCTGCGAGGACATTTGCAGAGACTGAATATATTTCTTAAGAGATTCATTCTCTCTGACCAGAGCTTGATTTTTTTCTTTCTCGGTATGCTCCAAAGCCGCTTGAAGATCACCAACGAGAATCCTGAGTTTCTCGTTGTCTTTTCGAGCATGCTTGTAGTCTTTTTTGACGTCCCCCATCATATTCCAGAGTTTCGTGTACTCCTTCTGGAGCATCATGAAATCATTTGAAGACATATCTGAACGTTATTAAAAAACAACTCTCTAAGCAAACTAATGACCACTCTCCTCTGCTGAGTTCACTGCTACTGAGAGAAAGAGAATTATCAGTTTACAGAGCTCCGCACTGACGTCATCACTGCTTTGATACGTCACACATCTCAATTGCGTCACACAGCCGGCAGATGAATCGAAATTCTCGATGAACTACAGTTTGGTCTACTACGTTTCCCATGACCACCTTCGCCATGACGTCACACCTCCACTTGTTTGCGTGCTGTCTGAACAACAGTGCTGCTGCGTCCGAGAGGGAAACCACATTTTAACAATAAAGTGACAAAATAATGGTAAAATAGAAACGTTACGGTGGTTTTACGGCCAAATGTACGAAGGGATATAAGAAAAAAGTCACGCGGCCAAGCGTGTGTGCCACGTAATTCAGATTTTGTAAATCTGAATTACTGCTAACTTCAGGGAACCATCTGGCACATCCGCTGCTAATCAAACAAGTTCATATTGTCCCAAATGTGTAATTTAAGATATTAACACAGCATGTTCCTGTGTTTCCTAGAATGTTACACAGTATAACGCCTCTATTTATACACCTTCATCCAACATATTGATGAATAAAAGATCCGTCGGTCAACGCGTCACTTGAACGCCTCCTTGATGTCTATCGAGGTTCAGGCGAGATGGAAAACAAAGTGTCCAGCTTTATCAAGCCAATTTTTACTTTCTTTAACAGAGAATGGAAACTATAAGGCTGATAAGTTATTATTCGGCTGTAATGGTGGAGTTTAAAGAAGCCCATAATGGTAACCGGTGAGGAGTTGTCGCCAGACGCAGGTGAGGAGTTTGCTGATGCTAATGTTTGTTAGCCCTTTGGATAAAGTAGCAACAAGTTTCATTTAAGCTGTTTCTGGGAAAACTGTAGAGGAAAGAAAGTGATATGTTATAAATGAGGCTCCTGAATCAGGCTTACAGCTTATTTATTTATTTATTTTTATTATGGGACTCAATGATTCCTGCTTCAGTTAGCTTTGTCAGATTTTGATAATGATATGCTAATATTCCATAAATTCATAAATATATGAGTAAATGAGAAAGACATGCGGATATAACAGAACATTTAAGTGATTGTGCAGATCCAAGGTCAAACTGAAGTGCCTGCATTCATGGATAAAGAGCTCTGGGAAAGGAGAGAAGCAGCTTGTTCTGCTTTCAGCTGCTCCATCCCCTCAGCAAGGAGCTAAACATCAGGGAATAAAATCTGACCTCCTACATTCAGGTATGACCCGATATCAACATTACAAGACTTTAACTTTGATTTCTTTGTCATTTTGTTTATTTCTCACTGACTATCTGGCAAAGAGAAATAAAAATCAACAATAAGCTTTGTGTTGACAGGACTGTACAGTCTGCTGGGGGCGGTTTGGACATTGATGCTACATCCTGGATCTCCCGCTCCATTCCTTGGTAAAGTGAAATCATCTGAACGTCTCTGGATGTCCCCGCTGGAATTAAACTGATGGAGGAATTGATGAAATGTGGTGAGTTTTATCTGAGTTTCATTTGCCATGCTCCAAACTCTTCTGATTATCTTCACTTTTTCCTAAATAATCGGTGCAGAAAATACGATTTACTAATCATCAGATATTACATTATGTAATAGTCTGGTTTTTAGTGAACAAAACTACCAGTGGTGAAAACAGCATTTTCCCATTCTCTGAAAAGATCTGTCCATCCATCGACCCAGCCATCCGTCCATCCGTCCGTTTGTTGTTTGTTTGTTTGCTTGCTTTCTTTTATGGTTGAAACCCACGTAAGAAGAAGTCAGGGTGAGAATGAACACCACGGTCCTGCTTCTGGATAAGCAGATGGATGGATGGATGGAAATGTAATTTACCTGAGACACAGCTATTTACTGCAACCAAAACTGTAAATTCAGTGGGAAAAGCACATTTCCCTATATAAACATAATGTAATAATCTACAAAATGACAAATATCTTAGCTCATACTTGGTTGTTCCATAGTAGTAGATCAGTGCAGCTGTTTCTAACCACTGTCTCTCTTTACCTGCAGTAGTGGCCTCCTCAGGGTATGAGAACGAGGCAGACAGACTGCCAGGCTGGTCCTGCTTTTCCTTTCCTAATCTAAATATAAACTTGTGTAAAAGTGAGCGACTTGTGTGTTTGCTGTGCCGGGAGAATGCTGGCGAAGTGACACTGCAGTGCACCGTCTGTGTATTTACTGTATAGCAGAGGTTAATTCCAGTCAGTAGATAATGAACCTGCTTCAGCGGCTGATCAAACCAAATACACAGCGTAGAGAAGACACAATTCCTTTCGCACACTCACACTGATGGGATGCAGTTTGCAGTATTTATCAGACCTCTTCCCCTGAGTGTCCTGTTGGATGTCATGCTGTCATCTCTGTTGTCGAGGCTTTTTGACACGAGGCGGCAGAGTGTGATACACAAGTCCAATGTTGTCCCACCCAGTGGCCCTACACGGGGTATTACTGATCGTCATACTGTATTTGGGATCTTGCATATCTACTTTAATGTCATTTTCCAGTGGAAATAACTAAGCATTAAACTTAGAAACTGGTGAGAATAATAACTCCAGAATAAATGGAGGCTTTGAAAGTAGACCTTGCAGGCTGTACCTGGGATGATGTGTACGATGAGGATGTGAATCTGGCTTATGACACATGTTTGTTTACATTTTCAGAGCGTATTAGGGTGAAGGGGAATGAAAGAAATCCTGCATCTTTCAGATAAATCTTCTCCAACAGCCTCGTTGGAGAAGATTTATTTAAAAGTTGCAGGATTGTAGGTCTCAAGGACAGGATTTCTGTAGTTTCCACAGTAAAAGGATGAAGAGAGAGAAAAGGAAGAACAAATGGTGTCTTATAGACGCGAGTGGCTGTGGTCCTCCAGAGTCACCTCCTCAATCTTCGATCTGATGAGGGAGATGTTGATCAAAGAAATTTTTAGTGGTGGGAAAAGTTCCCATTTCTCTTCTTTTGACCTTTTCAGTGGGCGATCTGTTCATCCCCCGACAACCTTGATTGATGACGTCTTTGTTTCTTTTCAGGCCGACATCAAAGTTCATCAGTGAGCAGACAGACGATGGTCACTGATGACTCTTCCTCAGCGACCATCATGATGAAGGTGCTGAGCTCAGAAATACATGTTTTTTTAATAAAAAGGAAATAGATTGATCCAGTATTGTTTAGCCAGATGAAGTCTTGGCTTTCTGAAGGCATGTCTGGGTCTGGACTTCACAGACATCCAGCGTCCGTTTCATGAACCACGTTATGTTGAAACTCTGAGTATGTTAACACTGAGTTGGTAAAAAAAAAAGAAAAAAAAACACTGAGTTGGTAAGTTGAGGAGTAAATGAAGCCTGTTTCTTAAAGCAAGGTGTTTTCTACTCTGAGTCTGTTACCACAGTAACATAATCAGGTGGGGAGCAAGTCTTATTCCAGAAACTCAGTTTGTCTCTGACTCCACCCTCTTACAGAGCGCTTCAAACCCAAACTGTTTCCTCATTTATTCACCGAATCAAAGTGGTAACAGGAGGATTAGTAACTGGCTGCTTTGGTTTGATGGTTTTAGCTGTAATGTCCCATAAACTATAGGCTAATGCTGATGTTATCATAACAACCAGCAGATAAATAGAAGCACTCAGTCACATCCCTCCACTAGTAGGGCCCAATCCTTCAATGCTTAAAAATCCTTTAAAAAATGACTGAATCCAAATCATTAATTATTAATGAATCCAGTTATTTCACTATCAGCTGATCAAAGTGGTCTGCGAACGCTGATCACCTATTATGAAACAGAAAACTCAGTGTTTTATAACTCAGGGTTTGTCTACTCAGAGTTATCGGTCAAAGTCTGAGTTTGTTAACCCTCCTTAATGAGACGGCCCCCAGATCAAGCAGAAAAAAACTCTCCTGATGAAATAAAACTTCTAGTTGCTTCTGTGCTCATTCCACAAGTATGATCATGAAAACCCGAATAACTGAGATTTACATGAGTTTGTGGGATTTAAATGAATTTAAATGTGTCTGGTTAAGTTTTCTGCTAAGTCCTAAAAAATCTGTGATGAATGTTTTTGCATTTGGGCTGAAACTGGTCTATAAAGCAGGAGATACTACTTCCCACCAGCAGAGAATTATCCATCAGTGTTTCTCTCAATATTCTCTGTAGCGATTACCTCCACAATACGCCTTGAGATGACTTTGTTATGAATTTGCGCTATACAAATAAAGTTGAATTGAATGCGCTACAAGTTGTGATGAGTTTGATTCTTTTCTACTTGTACTCTCTTGCTTTAATGACTTGTTCCTCCAGAGTAAAATCAACTTGAATTTATTCCCGTTTGAGTTTGATTCCTTTTTGTTTTCTTCACAAAGCACAATATGATCCAAAATAATTCAAAAGAAGTATATCCAAAGAAAAGCAATATAGATATTTAATGGTAGCAAGTTAACACTACAGGAGGAAACCGTTTACCTCTCATCTTCATTAAGACTTTATCAATAAATTATAACTGATTAATGTAGAATATAACAACATAAAGGTAGGTGTGCTCCATTAAAGCAGAGAATAAATCTTGAATCAGAGTTTTAGCAGCGTTTTGGTCAGATGAAAGAAAGGGATCTACTGTCCTGATTGGTCCATGAGCTGCAAGGTGTGTTAAAAGTTGGCTAACTTTGCTTTCTGTAGGTTGGCTCTACTTGGCTCTACTGCTCTCATTTCAGGAAATGAATAAGAAATACAATTGGGTTGGTAATAATTAAATTGCCAAGTCGTTCGTAGGTCTGTTTATGTTATTTTTTAGAATGTAATTTCTATTTTAAGTAACGGGCCAAGCCAATGGAAAACTGTAATATCATTGTAGCAAATTCTGATGAGAATTGCTCCTGTTACTCATCCAGACCGTAGGATGAGAATGCTGCCATAATCTGAAACTGAAAGAAAATGTTTAGAAACCCCGAAAGTCAGTGTTTGAAAATGTAAAACTTGAAATAAAGTTGTTATTGTATTTATGAAACTTTGGAAAGTATTTTAAAAGTAAAAAAAGTTTGAATCTCTGCAAATATAATTTTATATTTTTATTTTTCAGAAGAATCAACATGCATGTTACAGAGTTTAAGCTTCACATTTACATAGATTCAAACCTCTTGTTGCACCCTTGCTGTTTTTCAGGTTTATTTTCAGTTCCAAATATGACAATATGACATTAGCAACACATTAGCAGTTTGCAAAAAAATTTTATAAAATCTGAAAACTGGTGTTTGCACATTTGCACAACAGTTTTGAAACACTCCAGGAGGAAAAACATCTGCCTCTTCTGACCAATCGTTTCTCAGGGTAAATATTAGTCCAGTCACATTCAAGGTTAGGCGGGACTAACATCGTCATCTGGGCGTGGACCGGCACAGAACGTCCCGCTGGGAGTCATACACTCACTCAGGCCACCCCCACTCGGACACTGCACGTCCTCATTTGAGCAAGTAGTCCACACAAATCCATGCACACACATACAGGTTAGAAACCATGTAAAATTCATTATTTCATATCATATTCTCATCAAAGAGGAACAGCTTCTCCTCTTTCGCCTAAGAGCCTTCTGCAGGTTTCTCAGTGTCTTCATCTTAAAAGCCAGATGTGTTTAAAATACTACTGTCATAAAATTACTTTTTTTCTGATCAGCTGTTCTGTATTAATAACAATATACTCTATGAATCTATTTCTGAGCTACAGCCAGGCTGAGATGACCCGTCCTGCAAGTTTCCCCCAGAATAATCACTACCTGCTGCCAGTACAACTGATAGGAGAAAACTGTGTAATCGTTACATCAGCAGAACTGATGAACAGCGCTGTCATTAAATATGTGTATTATGTTTATATTTAACTGTTTAGGTGTGATATTATATCCTACTCATACTCATTTTTAAAACCAAAACATTACTATTCTGCTGTTGCTCTGTAGCTAGTGCCTGTTTCTCTTTACAGCTACTGGACTCTCCGCCCTTTGAAGCACTGTTATTACATCCAGACACGGACATATTCCATCTGGATGTGTGAACATAAACCTCAGACGTCAGCTTTAAACGCATCATTTACAGCAGGACCAGATAAACTCAGTGATACACTGGTTAAATCTAAAGCTATCTCATCAGCAGCAGCAGCATCTTAGTGGACAGTGAAAGGTTCGACACTGGCTTTCTGTGTGGGACAGGGACGGATATGGAACGACTGGTATAGCCAAGCAGTTTAACACACCACATATTAACTATTAACTAATTGTTTCATTTTATCCAATTTGGAATATCCATTTATAGTTTTATGTTTGGGCTCAACTGAGGTTTAACAATAAAGCAACAAACCACTGCAGCATGAAGTCTGACAGGAGGAACCAGGGTCATTATTCCAGCTCCATAAAGGCTCAGTGAGAATCTCAGTCAGGTCATCATGTTATCTGCAGATGAAAGTGGCCACATTTAATTCAATTTTTCTCTCCTGTCTTGTCATTTAAAAAACACTGGAGGGCAGTGTGGAGGTGATGAAAGTCTTTATCGTCTCTCAAAACATTTCATCACCACAGATGTGAGGTGCTAGGGGCCTGCTGGGGTTTGGTTTCTTAGATGCCGGGACTATCAGACTTTTAAAAGCAGGTGGAGATCACAGTTTCAGGGAGAGGCTGAATATGTGTGTAAACAGAGGCACCAGCTGATCAGCACAGGCTTTGAGGAAATGTCCTCTGATGCCGTCTGATGCAGAGCAATTCTGAAGGAAACATTAAGACTGAAAATGGAAGATTTCAACAGCCATCTTATCCAGACAATATTTTCTGATGGATTTTGTTGAGTTGCATAAATGTGAGAGGACATTTTGTTTGATAATTATAGCTGGATTCTCTAGGTGGGTTGAACTATTTCCATCTTCACATCCAAGTGCAGTGACAGTAGCCGAAGCCCTAGATTGAGAAATTATCCACAAATTTGGAATTTGTAAGAGAATTTACAGTGATAATGAGACACATTTTGTAAATGAGATAATTCAACATATAGGAGAAGCATTACACTTTCAATTAAAAAATGACTGTGCTTATCAGCCCCAGTCACCAGGGCTGGTTGAGAGTCACTGGAATAGTAAATGATGAATTACAGAAGACTATGGCAGAAAAAGGGAAGAAATGACTTTCCTGATATTACAAATGCACATGACAATAACCAAGAAAGAGTTAACACTGT
The DNA here is from genome assembly GCA_037177035.1 of Craterocephalus eyresii. Classification (NCBI taxonomy): domain Eukaryota; kingdom Metazoa; phylum Chordata; class Actinopteri; order Atheriniformes; family Atherinidae; genus Craterocephalus; species Craterocephalus eyresii. The sequence goes on along the minus strand of JBBBVT010058873.1, from coordinate 1,757 downwards.
TAAATAGTGCAGGGAAGGCCATATCATATGCCACAGATAGCACAGTTTAGAGAATCAGGGGAAATGACGTTGACTGACTATAAGAGTTTTAACTGCAATAGAAGTTATCTCTGCTAATATCATCCTACAGGGTGGAGGTGGAAAGCAGAATTTAACGGTGAAACCAGCAGACTGGATTTTGGTTAAGGTCATCTAAAGGAAACACTTTCTCCATGGCTGGACGGGCCACATTAGGTGTTGCTGAGAATCGTGGAGATATCTTTGTGGATCCACCTCACAAACTGTAAAAAGCCCCCAGTGGCTCTCACGGGCTCACAGAGCCACAGTCTGGGCTACAAAAGTTAACCTTTATTAATCTTTATTCATTTATAGAGCGCTTTTCATGCCACTGGCAACACAAAGTGCCTCACATAATAAAAACAGGTTTACAAAAGAAAGAAGTCTGTAGACATTGCATTATAAAAACACAAACTGTTCTGCGATCTTGCTCTCACTCAGTTACACAAGAATGCATGCACACACACACACACACACACATTTACCCCTCTTTTCCCTCCTATTCTAATGTGAAACAAAATCCCAATTTTCTGTCTCTTAAATGAATGTAATAACGATAAGCGAATGTAATAAGCGATATCTTGGGGAATCCATCCATGCCGGGGGCAGCCCACTCATGTTCACAGTGGGCACCACCGGCGGAGCCATCCACACCCAGGCAGCCCAGCGGCCAATTCACAGCCGAAAGGCTGCCATGCTGGACGCCACCCACCCAGACATGGGCGACCGATGAGGCAGGGCCCCCCAGAACTGCAGGCAGAGCCCCCGCATGGTGGATTACCCCGAGAAGAACACTGGAGAAAGAAGACTTAGTGAGGTAAAATGAATAAGATATACATAAAATAATATAATATAAAGACTTGGTAAAAGCAGTAAGAATTAGACCATAGACCATAAAATGGGGGGGGCTTTTACTTATAGGTGGCACGTCTCAAACCTAGTGAAGAAACCGACAGCTTTGTGATTCATTAGGAGAAAAACTGATTGATTACCATGTTAGCAGTGTGACATCATGGCGCCGACATAAGGTTACTACTAACAGTTGGGAATGGTTACCTCTTTGAATAATGGTCAAAATATAATTAAAATGGCAATTTTATGTATACCAGTACTAAAAAGGAAGGGACCGCTTTCATTTCTTTTCATGGGGCCCAAAATCCCGGGCAGCACCCCTGCTCTGGTGTCTTGTTATCCCAGGTTGACACTTACTGCACTTGGGTTCCAGATTCTAAAGATAACCTGAGATTTGTGCAGACCTTGCATGATTTGTAACCCATCATAAAAGCCAGAGATTCTGCTGATGGCAGCCAGGCTGTCCCGCCTGTATTTACAAATATTGTTGCAGTGTTTATTCTGTTCTGGTAGTTAACATCCTATGGTCTGTCTTGCATCAGATCAATGATCAATAATGATGGCACAGACACCAGTCTCTGAGGCATCTACCTCAACCATAAACTGCCATGCTGGATCAGGTTGCTGAAGCACTGGAGCTGAGGCAAACTGCTTCTTTAATTCCAGGAATGCTGATTCAACATTGTCCTACACTGAAAAAAGGAAATTGTTGAACCAACTTAAATGAATTACTTCAGCAATTTGATTGAGTTTATTCAACTTAATTTGAATTAAGTTATATTAACTTTAATAATTTAAGTAAGATATACTTTATTTATTTATGTTTTTTCAAATGGAAATACTGCATT
>JBBBVT010058872.1:0-10041 GCA_037177035.1 Craterocephalus eyresii | reverse complement strand
ACACAAAAGCTAAAAAAAAATAGCCGCTATCGCTAACTAAGCTAGCCGGACGTGAAATCGGGTATAGTCTCTTTAATATCAAGTTTGTTTCAGCTCAAAATAAAGATGGCCTCAACTGTAGGTTTCCCTTTGAAGATATGATTGGTCATATTTTAAATGAGGCACAGCAGTTTTTAGTAAGAGGGTGTTAGTAAATTTGCTGTGATAGAGGCTACCACTAGTCAAGATCTAAAAAAAAACATATACTCATTCGTGAAACACAGAAATCAGAAGCCATAAATTATCTGGATGTGGCATCTGTCCAGAGGACCAACAACCAAACACAGGACTGTGTCATAGCTGGCAGAAACCCTCTGATATGGTTTTCAGCTCTTCTGGAGAGGGCAAGGAGATCATGGCACAGAGCTTTGCCTTTATCGCACCTGCCACTCTATGGATGACTCGATGAACTGTGGACTTGGGGAGCCCAAACACATGATCCACCACAGAGAGGAAAAGGTCATGTGCGAGCCTATATAGAAAAATTAGGACCTCCAGTTCCTGACCCCAGCCGTGGTTCCTTGACTTGTGAATCAGCTTCAGTTGAACGGCCATGGATTGCCTGGTTAGCTGGAAATCCTTCTTCAGGCAGGCCTGCGGATTCTTGAATGACTGCAGGAGAGGTGCAGCTGCATTTAGCTGCATAAACAGCAGTGTTACTTCCTGTGAACAGACAAGACATTCTTTTTTTTTATATTTATAGAATATACATACATATAATGATCTATTTATATATTTATTCATTCTTTGCCAGGTGTTTGATCTGTCATCACAGCATCAACTTCATGACTCTGAACAAACTTATGTAATGTACATGTCTTATGTAATAAGACAATATCCTTCATTGTTCCACAGTGGGGAATTTCACTTTTACAACAGCTCAGACAGTATGTAATGTAGGACTATAAATAACAGAATAATAAACTGACACAAAACTGTATGTACAATAAATCTAAAATAAGTGAATAAAAAATTGTGAGCACTGTGAGATCGTGATCAGCTGTAACAGACAGACGGCTGTAATTTGCCATTGTGTTCCTTTTGGTGGGCAAAGAACAAAACACAACGTAAAAACAAATAACCAAGTGGCCTGTTACCTAATTTGGGGAAAATAGTTAGCTGAAAACATTATAATGATGTGATTTAATTCACTGACAGTAGTCAGTAACTATAATGTAGCTCCCGAATGTAATATGATCTTGCGGAGATCTGTATGAATAAATATGTCCAATTATTATTATACACAGTGGTGATATGGATGTAGCATTGACCTCTTGCTGATGTAGCAAAGCCAATCTATGTTGGAGACGCTTTCGCCTTCTGCATGCAGCAGTAATCCTCGGGCCTTGCAATCTGTGCCATAGCACTACAGCCATATAGAAGGGGCGTCTTTGTGGTGCCATGGTGACAAGTCTTCCGTTTTCCGGTGGAGAGAGGAGGATGTTCCATTCCTGCCTATCTTATTTATACCTTCCCCTTCCAATTAAAGTTTCCTTCACAGCTGCAAGTGTGACTTCATTTCGAGTCACAGTTGATAGTAAAGGGGTAGTGCGTAGTGGGCGGTTTGGGATTGGGCCGCAGAGTACTTATCAATGTAATCATCACAGGTGTGAACAAGTAGGATCATGCAGCAATATATTCTTAGCCTCTAGAGGCACCACATGGTAGAATGAATACAAGGAGGAAGTCAGTGTCAGGCTCTAAGTCCAGTATGCTTCTCTTTGTTTCAGTGACTTCAGGAACTTCATAAACACATAATGCTGACTAAGTGGCTTCAACCATAATGGGAAAATTATTTCTAATCAAGACTACAGTATGATGAAGGTCCTTGCTGCAGTTACCTGTATTTTCATGATTTCTAACCACAGCTACAACAAATTACTTTCCGGAAGTGTATCAGTTCCTCCCAGAGAGGTTTTTAACAACAAAATCTGGGATTTGTAACAGCCAACCTATTCTGAATCATCCAACTTCCTGTTTTAGGCTTCAAGTTCTTCTTTATCTACTGTAAAGTTTCATTTTTGACTGCTTTTACAGAATGTTTTCGCTGCCCTACCTTCTCCCCTTCATTTCATGTCCAGCTGTGGTCATGTGGGAAGCTCTTCCAGGGCCAGATGCCCTTAGTTACTTTGGCTCCAGCCTGACTCAACTTTCACACTAAGACTTCATATATTCAGCTTTAATGTGACTAGTCTGTTGAGAATCCTCTCTGTGCTGTGAACAATAACCTGATATGCAATTCTCATCACTCCCCAGTTGTTTAAAGACAATGTTGCAGAGCTTCTCTCTTCCAGCAGGGAATGAAAGTGGCACACAAAGCTAAAAAGCAAGGTCTTTCCACATTTCAACGAAATGTGAATTGTTTTTAACCTCCAAATAAAGCAAAATATGAAACCTGACGTACAGTATAAACAACTATGACAATTTAGGTGACAAAGAAAAAAACAAACTTCAGATTTTTTTTTAAACAAAGCTTGGAATCAAGGCATCTAAAATGCTTATCATCAGGCCAATTGCAGCTAGACCTACTGTACCATGTCAGGTCATCATAACCTTTCCATCCTTCCATACGCAATCACTGTTAGAACACAACCTGTCTTACTTCATTAATATGCAAAGACCTTCCTAGCTGGTATGTCCAAATATTGAATATGTGATAAGGTAGAAGGCGTTATTCTCCAGGGTGAAATTGAAGTGTAAATGCTCATCGAGCAGCTCTAAATATATGTAATCCTAGAGAGCCCCAGGGTGGCAGCATTATAGAGATGAAAAAGACCCTAAAATAAGAGTCTAACCACAAAGGATGGCATTACTGTGGATTGTACTGCTCTTTAGACCTGATAATTATTCCAACAGTTGTTCTGGATTGGCTCAACGATGGCAATGTGTCCAGAGTCGACATTAAATCTTGAAAAAAAGTTTGAGACCTCACCTTTCACTCTGCCTCTTGAACTGCTTCTCTTTATCTCACTCTGTTCCTCTGTCAGCCTCACTTCTGTCACCTGACAGAATTACCATTGTGATACAACATGGGACAGAATGAACCCATTAATTTAAAATACTATGAAAAAGAGAAGTTCATTTTGTAGATGACTAGCTTTATGGTTGCCATTAAAACTTAATATATATTATTTTAAAATCATAGGTAATAAATTTGACTTGAAATTATAGATGATTACAGAGTAATTTCTATATCATTATTCAGTTTAATTGAAATTTCTTCAGGGATCTCAATAAATCTGTCTTTGTAAGTCTGTACAACATTATATGAAGGTCATGTAAACACGTTGGTATCAAACATTATGTCTTTGATAAAAATTTCAATCTCTGAGTACAAAAGTTCACCTGTTGTGACCCTGTCTTTCCACCTGCCTCAGCATTTCCTCCTCTTTCGGCTGCAGCTTTGATTCTGTCACCAGACAAAAAAACACACTTATTCATGCTGTGAAAATATTAAAGATTATCAAAGAGTCAAAAAGTGGAAATTCCTCATTTCTAGATTGAAGGAATTAAAAAATAAACATGTGAAGAGCCAGAGGCGTAATTTCACCTGGCGTTTGGAATGATGTCTCACACCACCTCTCTGTCTCTGTTTATGTCAGACCTCATGTTTATTGGCCAGTCCAGCTGCACATTCATGTACCTTTCATGTGAATCAGTGTCCCTCTTGCTCTCAGAGCCATCTGCCCTCCTTTCTTATAAGAGGTGACATGAATCAGTATCATCACTGAGACATAAAACATGAAAAGTTCATGTCATGAACTAACGAGACAAAAGTTGGGTGTCTCTGAAAAACAGATGTGTTGCTAAATTATTAGACATGGAGAAATGGCATCATTTTCCAAAATGGCTGTTGCACAATTGGTCAGGAGATGTGTTAAGTGTGTTTTTGTGTCCTTAATGTTGTCATGTTAAATAAGCCGTGTGCCTGTAAGCATGCTTTTTTGTCACTATATCTTTCAGGTGATGGTTGATAAGTGGATGGGACACTGATGGCATTTGGCCCTACCTCCTTCTAGACCCAAAACAAGACAATGTCAGCATGAACTACGCTGTGAGTTGATTATGAGTGAAGAACCTGTTATGTTTTCTTGAAGAGAGAAGTACCAACAAAGGGGAGAAGCCATTTTAAATTCATGAAGCGGTTTAGTTATTCTTTTTTAGGTAGCCTAAGCTAGTATTGTTAAACTTAAAATCATTTTGTTTGATTCTTTGGCCGTGTTCCCCCTGACGTTGAAATCTACCCCTTATGTTTACACTTCTCAGCCAAGATTACAGAAGCGGATGTAGCACTAGTCTTGCTTTGGAGTGATAAAAAGAGGAATCAGTCACATATTGCACTCTGGTTTCCCCAGGTAAAGGCCCTATGATGAAGAAGCTTTAAAGAAGAAATGCTTCTTTACCATAGTTTTTAAAATGAATTATTCCATTATTTCAAGAAAATAATCTGTTTTCTTAAGAGAAGTATGGTTATCTTGAGATAGTTAACACCATTATCTTGATAATGAGTCACTTCTCTCAAGCATTTTGCCCACATTAAGACACCATGGTATTTATACTGATAAAGAAATATTCTTTTTTTTTTTTTTGTAGAACCAGTGGTTTGTGTGTTTGGCAGGGTTTTGTACTTTTAGTAAAGAGGACAGGACTTCACTGACAGTAATCCAGGAAGACAATATTTGAAGTTGAGAAGCTAGGGTCTATTTTAAAGCAACACTACTAAACATGGGTGGACTTTTTGCACTTGAGCACCTACTTATGAATACTAATTCAGCATATCTTTTGTTTCTGTTTCTTCCAGGAGCTCTCTTCAGCCTGTAAAATCCCGTCTGTGGCTGACCGTTGTCTTATTTCCTGCTCTTTTACTTTCTATGTTTCTTTTCCTCATTTGTCCTGATAAGTCTTCTAACATTTCTTTGCTAAATCAGCAAAGGTGTGATGTGATGCCATGAAGCAAAACACAGGTGTCACATAATGCTTCAGCTCAGAAACAAGTTGTGGAGAGTGCATGACAGCCATAACAACAGATAGGTACAGCGTTGTCTTCCTAAATGTAATCGTCCTGATTTTAAAATCTAGCTTCACATGATGTGTTAAACAGCAATGAAATAAAAACTAATAGCAAAAGTAAAAAACAACTGAATGTAAAAATGGCATGCTAAAGCCTGGTGGCAGGCCTGCCCTTTTCTGGTACCTAGCCATGATATTTGTACTGTAGGCATCTGTGTGTGACAGAATAAATTGAAAGCAATCCATGCAGCCAATGTGGAACTTGTCTAAGGTTAAAAGCCTTCAAATGGCTGCATATAATTTATAATTTCAAGAGAATTCATCTAATTTTTGTTCAAGCCAAAAAAGGTTAATGAGCTAATTTTTGATGTTGCTGTAGGAGGAAACAGATGAGTTGATATTAAACTGCTTTATTTTTCCTCTACTGACATCTTTACTCCTTTTTACTTTTGCCACTATCTCATTGCTTTTGTATTATGTCTGAATTACTGTCTGGCTACCCTTTCCAGCATTTTTACTATATTATTTTATCCGATCTGATTACAACCATTGTCACTTTAAAGATTTTTTCCTTCAGAGTTTTGTTCAACAAAAAGCACTGCGAAAAATCTATTTCCATTTTCACAGATTTTTGGTCACTATTGTCTTCTGCCCGCATGCCCAGCTCTACGAATGAATGCTCAACTCAGTCTCTTTCAAAGGATATTGCAGGAAACATATTATGTTTTGGTATGAACTTATCTGATGAGCCTGAAAGGACAGAACTCACTACAGTATCTGGTTCATTAAAACGAGTTAAAGAGTTCACACTCCAGCCAAACAAACTAAAATGAATGAAATGTTTTAGCCCCATTTTTCAACAGCATGTAGTTAAGATTTCAGTATGAGCTCTATAAAATACGTGGCTGTAATACCATATGTGGCTCCAGATAAAGTGAGATAACGGTTTTACATAGTATCTCATTTCAAATTAAAGCATGTCATAAGTCTTTAATGAAAAGCAGCTGAAAATGATAATAAGTGCATTAGGAGGATAATTATTAATTGGATCGAATTCTTGTTAATCTCCTTTTACATATCTGCCTTCGAAGCTGTCACCACAGTAATGAGAGGAATGTTTTTTTGTGGCTACTTTCAGAGTGAATCACATTCTTCCTACACACCACCCCCCTTTTCCCCTGATGATGGTCTTCAAACTGCAACAGCATGAAATTATTCAGAGTGGAACCACTGATTCAGTCTATTTCCCAAAATTATGGCTTGAGAGGCTGGTAATGGCTGTGTACAAGGAAAAAGAATAAATGAACACTGCTTGTGGTAGTGAGCCTTAGATGAATTATATATATATATATATATATATATATATGAATAAAACAACACCACAGTTGTTTGAATAATTTTTTGTGAATACAATATTGACAAGAATAAAATACATAAAAACAGATTTTTAAATACTCTTTAAATCATGATTATGTCATACTGGTTTATTATGATGCTCCCTTTGTCTTACGGTTCATTATGATGGAGGTTTTTGCTAAGTACAGCTTTCTAGAAGAGGGCAGGGGTTTCAAGCTCAAATAGACAGTATGTAAATCAAAGAAAAAAAATTCAAGTGAACGGTCTTACTGGTTCAGTGTGTATTTATAACTGAGTATTTAGGCCCTTACTGTACACACTGAATGCTTAATTGCACCTAACTAAGCCGTTACTAAGAAAATTAACAAACTTTACTTGCTTTATCTTCAGCTTTCCATTGTTCTAATAACATATCCCATCAGAACCAAGAACCAACATTTTTTCATACTGTTTCTTTCTATAAACAACATCAAATTAATCAATAAGAATATAGAATGAACCTGATCATCCCATCACATCTCTCTTGACTCACATTAATATTTGTATACTGTCAAATTCAAAATGGTCATATCTCAGGTTTTACTCGGCCCATTGAGGTCAAAGAATGGGTCAAAGAACTGAGAATTAAAATCTCTGCTTTGTAATCAAATCAAACTTAATTTATGAAGCAGTTTTCATACAAAAAATATAGCACAAAGTGCCTTACAGATTTTAAAAAGCATCAACACAATAAAGCTTAATTATTATTAGAATAGGTAAAAACCTCTGCTTTTAATTAAGTTAAAAGCAGAGCTCCATGATTTAAGTTCTAACATTTAGATGGCACTCTAAAAACAGAGTTAAGAGCCTGATTATGGCTATTATATGCTGTTCAATAGGAAGCATTACTACTGTCCCATAAAGTGTGGTTCCAAAGTTCCTGCCTCATTCAATACACAAAAATATAATTCATGTTTTTAACATTATTTAATGTTTTTGGCACACATTTTGCCTGACTTCCTGTATCCAAATTGCTTTGCTATCAGCCAGTCAAAGTGGTCTGCAACACTGCTCCAAAACACAAATGGAGACTGTTTAATTTTGCAACTGCCTGTTGGAAAGTTACAGGTTTATCACCCCTAACCTCTGTAAATGAGGAGAATGGTAAGTCTGGTGTAAACTTTGGTGCATCAACAACATACAATCCATTTAAAGTTTGCATTCTCGCTTCTTTCCCACAGTTGTTTTCCCACAATGGAATGGAATTGATTTAACATCCACAAAAAAAAAAAAGGAAATGATGAGTAGATTTAGTTGAGCATCTCTTTACTTGACCAAACAGTCCAAATATACTGGTGGCTTGTGTCTGCAAACAGAATGTGTTTGTGCCTCATAAATGCACAAACAAACTTGAAACAGGAGTGTACAATGTGAGATATCAAACATGGAACGAGATGTGCTCAGTGAATGAAATGCAGTGGAAATTCTTGTTCCGCATGCATTGTAAGATTAACAAAATTACCGGTACTATAAAAATGTGATCAGGGTCTAGCTTGAGAAAAGAAATCGGTCTACCCAGTTGTACAGGAAAAGCACGGCACGATCCTGGATGAAAGGGTCAGCATGGTAAAAAGGAATAAAATATACAGTAAAAGCTTGGACAATTTTATAAACGTCTGTTACATCTTACAGAGAAAATATATTATTTACACAGTACAGTGCTGCACATTACAATACCTTAGAAAATCTGTAACAAAGCTTTAATAAAGCTTGAACAAAATTATTTTAGAAAACTTTTTTTAAATTGCTTCAAGATAAGGGAAACAGATGATGCTAGAAAGAGCCCCATCTTTAATGATGATTGATTATATGTTAACAAAAAGTCATACATCCAGAAATGGGAAAAACATACTTTCCACAATCATCACTTCCAAAATGAAATGTTCAACATGCAGTATTTTCAACTTAAATTTTAATCATCATTCATTTTATCTTCTACAGTGGTTCCCAAACTGTGGGGCGTGAGATAATTTCAGAGGGTCAACAGATAATTGTGAAAGATGTATCATACTGTATATGTTTATCAAATAAATTTGGGATTTTTATCATGGCTGTCAAAAATAAACCATTAACAAAGAGACAAATCTAAATTTAACACCTTAATTGTTTAAGACATTAATGCATAAATCCTCATGAATCTTCCTTTTTTTATGAAGTCAGATCGTTTTCAAGCCTTAGAGGTTCCTCCAGGACCCACTGACATATAATTAATAACCGTAATCGTGGAAGGGAAGGTCACAGACAATAATATATGTCATCTTGGGGGTCGTAACTCAAAAAGTTTGGGAACCAGTGTTCTAATATGTCATATTAGAGCTTCTGTAGTCAAAATTTACAACAAATTATGTACAAAAAGTGTCACTGTTTTCCTATTTGTCTAACTTTGGTTCATAATTCTGAGTTTCAGTTAAAATGTCTATACTCTGCTGGGATTCTTCAAACCCTGCCCTTGCTTTGTGATACAGATATTGAAATGAACATATAACATTGCTGAACAAATATTGCTTGAACATTTACCTTTCACACCAAAATCAACTTTCAAGTCAATGTTTATGTAAACTACACAATCTATAATTATGTTTTGGTTTTATTTATAATGAAGTACAATGCAGTATGTATTATACAAGAGTATTAGGTATATAGGCCACAGCATTTCAATGATTAAATCCTTTCCTCAGAGTGAAGAACATAATACAACTTCCTTTGGTTGCATCAAAATCTATTTTTTGCCTGTTATCAGGCCAACTTTGATAGACAGATTAACCATCAACTCTGGAATACACAGATGGTTAGTCTGCCCGACTGGCCATCTGTGTATTCCAGAGAATCACAGAACGGCTGGTACCCCAGGATGGATGGTGGTCGCCAGCCACATGATGGTATAAGGGCTGCGTGTGGCAGTGCTTACGCCATGCAGTCATCGCCTGTTTTTTCTATTCTATTCTTCTATACAGTTTCGCACCATAGTCCTGATGGTGGCAGCAATGCATCTTTAAGTTGGATGCCATCCACCTGTGCCTTACAATTAAGGAGCAAAAGAAGAGGAAGTCAAGTAGTTATATGGTTAATACTGTCAAAAAATATGAAGAATACCGCATACGCATACACATCAACCAAACATACTGCCGCTAACGGCAACAAGACCTTTTTCCATTTTTCCTCGTTTCCAAAGTCCATTTCCAACACAGTGTTTGTGAAAAATAAAAAAGCCGAAAATACAGCGGGCCGGCAGCTTGACACATTCAGATTACAAATGCTGAATAGTCCCCAAGGTGGGGCACTCAAGTATTGACCGTTTTGGCTGAGTTGTCTCTTCATAGTTTACAGGAAGAATATACGCAGACGTAGCAGAACATTGGTGTGTACGCTTGGATACACAGCAAGTATATCCCAGACCCATGTAGCATGAGAAAGGAAGAAAGTTGCTCACTGGACTGATGTATAATGTTATTCAGGTTAATAGGGACATCGCTAGCATTGAAAGATAGGAGGGGCTTAGCCATCAGAAGATCTAATAAGAAATATTGCCTTAATCTAAATAGGCATAACCACATCCATGCTTTTGGTTGTGATCAAGTCATGTAACCAGTAGATCGG